>WYDI02023001.1:51300-67310 GCA_009867235.2 Psittacus erithacus
AACCAACAGCCTTGGGCCCCCCTGCCCTCTAGGGCTATATCCCATGGAACCTTACTAAGCAGGTTCCTGAAGAGGCCGAAGTCTGCTCCCTTGAAGTCCAGGTTGCTGCACGCTCTTCTACTACTAAGGCTCACCGCTTTTTGCTGGAGGCAATTGCAGTGATTCTCTTTACTGGCACATCAGTTGTTCATTTGGTGCGGCATGCGTTTCCTTGTTAGCCCCTTGGAGACCTCTGAAGCAGTTCTGGGTGGGAATGTTGGATTTCAGAGGAAGCCCCTTGCATTCAATTGTCCTTTTCCTCCTTTTTTTGTTGGTTTTGTTACTAGCTTGTAGCGTTCAGGATTACTACCCTCCTCCTTTTCTGCATGTGCTATTGTGGACGTTCGTGGTCTCTGCTCAGTGTGGGCCTGGAGCAAGCAGTCCAGCTCCCTCTCCACTTCCCTGACATCTTTCAGCTACTGACTGTGTCCCGCAGCTCAGCCCCTGCTGCAGAAGAACCTCCACCAGGGAACACCGACTGTAGCCCTGCCCATTGTGCACCCTCGCCCCAAGAGACCAGAGCAGTCACTTCTTACTCCCCGAGCTCTGCGCTGCAGCCTCCCCTCTCATCAGCTCTGTCTGATGCCGATGCTGGCCACCGCCGGGGCAGCCAGAGCAGAGCTCCCAGGCCGAGCCGGCTCCCTGAGGCGAGAGCTCCCCTGCCCCCCCGCTGCCCGCTCGCGCTGCCTGCGCCAACTGCCGCGCCGCGCGCCGTTCCTGCGCTCCCTGGGGCGGGCTTTACCCACTAGTGGCGGCACCGCCCCCTACGAGTCCCTGCTGGCCTCAGCGGAGCTGCCGGCTCCCGGGCAAGGCGTGGCGGCGGCTTGAGGCTCGCGCGGTGACTCTCGCCGGTCAGAACTGAGGCTCCGGGAAGCGGGGTTTCCCCTCGCTCCGGTGCTGAAGGCTCCTCTCTGGAGATACCTTGGCAAAAATAATTGTTAATTTTATTCCGTGTCTAATTGTACTGTAGGAAGATATAGCATATGATAAAGAGAGAAGAGTAATTATTTCAAAAGAAAAAAAAAATTCAAAAGAACCTGTCGCACTTTTTGGCCTGTAGTACCTCTAGCCTTTATGCAAAGGAGCTAGAAAAGAAGGCCTACCTTAGATTCTTCATTGGGATTTTAATTAATTCAGAGAAGGATTTGTCTACTGGAATTGAAAACCAAAGAAAGTACTCTAGTTGTTGCTGTCATCAGTTGCTCACAGATTTAAAAATGCTTGGTTTCTGCTGATCTGTCAGCTTTGATGGAAGGAGTCCCATCAGCTTCATTATATGTTGGGTTAAGCCAATAGTGAGCCCACGAATGCAAAATCACAGGACATAGTTTCAAAATTCCTAGTAAGTATCCACTGGGATTTCAGTATTTTTCATTAACAAGCTGTTCTTCATGTTTGCCATGTACATCTCATACGAATACCTTTGTGAAGCTGCCTGCTGAGGGTTAGATTTTTACCACTTCTTTCTGTATTTTCCTTTTCTTACTCTAAAACGGGCACTTGATAATCAAAGCCTGCAACCAAGAGAAGCCATCCTTATGTTCAGGCCTGTGATGATCCTCATTAGGAGTAGATGGTTTCTTTGTGCATCAAGCTTTTTCTGTGTGAGAACAATCTTCACAGGCAAACACGGACACCCTTTCAGCTGACTTGTATTTCATACTAAGGTCTGCAGAGATACAGATCCAGGTCCCAAAAACATCTCATGTTTCACCTCCATGAGGGCAGAGCTGGTGGGCTACAGCAGTATAAGTCCCATCCCTTGCCATTCTAATCTCAAGTGGTTTTGGTGCATGGAAATCACTTTTGAAATACACCACCACAGACATTTCATGGGGAAGTAGATGGGGAATGAAAAATAAACCCTGACAAGTTCCTGGCAGTACCTGTATTTGCTTTACAGAAATAGATAAACTTCAAAACCTACGTATATATGATAGACCTCCATTTTGTGTTATAGGCTGGTTGTCTTAGCATCCTTTTGAATATCTTTAGCAGGGAAATCTACTGCTGTCTCATGATATTTCCTCAGAACATTGAAATCTTGGCTATACTGAAATAATATTTGCCATATTATACCTTGAAATGTGTATTTTTCTGTGCAACATACTGAGGCATGTGCAGCTTTAAAAGAACCTTACTTGTTCTTGTATTTTTGTGTTTGCCTTACGTACTAAATACTAAAATGTGTAACAGCATGTGAATGAAAAATATTACAAAAGAATAAAAATACAGTGCTGTCTTTAAGCCTCCCACACTGCAATTGAGTACAATTCCAACAAGCCACAGGTGTACACCATATGCATAGGTGAAAATGTGATTATGAGAGGTCTGATGACAGTTCTGGGTCCACAAAGCATTCATCTCAATATAAACATCTGTTATGTATTCAAGGCAAAACTGTGCAGAATATAGAGCTATAATTGAGGTTTTAAATGGAGAGATGTCAGGGAACTCCAGGTTATTGCCCCAACAGGAACTCAAATTTGATCACATTATAAAAAGATAGTATTTTTTATTAGTGTACATGATGTTAGGCTTCATGCCTTATTATACTGAGATGGAATTGCTTCAGCTCAACAGAGTGTAGGGACTACTGACTTCAAGTGATGCACTTATTTCTCAATTATGGAACTGATGCACTTTTCTGGCCGAGGGGTTCTAATGAGCTGGGCTATTGTTAGCTGTCAATATACATTGTGAAAATCCTGTGGTTTGATTGGCTGCTGTCTGTCATAAACCTGCAATAAATGTGATGTCCCCAACTTCTCTATTCCTCTGCTGATAGCTGAAGTTGCCAAATCCTTTGCATTATATGTAAAACACCCTGTTATCAAATGCTCATAATTTGGCCAAACTTTGGCCATGCAGAATCAAATTTCCTGTGCCCTGTGTCTGCCTTTAGGCAAATGTCCTTTTTAATTTCTTCTAAAACCGTTTCTGAGAAAGAAATAAGGGAAAACTATTAACCACACAAGGTCTCTTCACAGTTCTCTCTTCATGTCTTGCTGCATTTCCAAAAGTGCAGACTCAAAGACAAAAAAGTCGGCCTAAACTGCTGACTGGGAGTGAGAGTGTGATGCAGTCAATCTTCCAGGCCTCCCCATATTTGTGCTTTAGCCGTAGAAATTAAAAACCTCAGCCTTGTGCAGTTCAGCCTAGGACAAGAGAGGATGTATTATATCTCTTCTTTTTCCTTGTAATTTTAATTCTTCTAACCCCAGATCAGCCATGGGTAAACAGGACTAAGGACTCACTCCTGTACCAGATCAAATGGCTTTTCACATTGTCATTCTTCCTGAGGTATCAGCACTACACATATAGCTTTGTGGTTTTTTTAAACAAATTTAAGGGCATTCTTTATAGCACCACGGTGTCTCAGACTAAAGGTTTACTGTACAGATGCAATAGCTCAATATCATTTGTAATCAAAAATCAGGACAACACCAATATGTTACTTTGGAAATCAGAAATGTCCTCATGTTCAGTTACTGAGATTTGGACCACTGTTTTGGTCCATCCTAATTTAGACGTCTATTTTAATGAAAAGATATGCTAAAAATAATGATTATAAAAATATCATTGAGAGCTGTCAGGTGGAATCTTTTGTTCAGATTACAAAGGTATTTTCTTCCTTTTTAGGCCATTTGTCTACAGAAGGATAGATTGTTGTTAACCTTGCCAGTGAATACAGCCAATGTTATCTTTGGTGGAAGAACATTACCAGTGAGAACAATCCATATCCTTACCAGTGCCAACACAGCACCAGAGACGCTGTACTAAACTGTTCTGGTTAAGGCTCTAGCTTTATGGTTCTTTACATTAGCAACGGCAGAAAACCTGTGCAAAAATGTTAGTTGCAAAATTTTTTGAACCTTTTCCTTTAAGGAAAAAATAGTAATGACATTTTTATTCAACTCTTTGCCAGGAGACAAGTAGCCAATTTTAATCCCTCCAGCCTTCATTCCTAGAAACAGGTTTCCCCCCCGTGCACGCATACGTGTATCTTTGTGAACTAAGTAGAAATGAAAGCAGAATTTGACTCTATGTAATGAAATCTATTTTTCCTCAAAAAGAAAAAAAAGCCTGTCAGGTTACAAATGCAAACTCTTTCTAGTTAATTTTCCTTTAATTTTATTTCTTCCCTGTTCTTTTTCCTTTTTGACTCTTTTTTCCTCTCTCTCTTAAGCAGAATGAAAAGAGTTCTTTAACCAAACAAATGTAAATACGTAAGTGGTAGGGATTTTTTTAAAACTATGTTTTTCAGTTCATCTAACAAAGACATATCTGTCTGCTCAAATGATTCCTTACTGAATATGAATGAGAAGCCCTTTAATGAGGTACGGTAATTAAGCTCTGGCAAGCCCCCCTACCCCCCTGTCAGCAGCTTCCCAGGCAAACAGCCATTGAATCTGATGATTGACAAACCAGACGCTGGACATGTACTGTAGCTGATGGGGAACAATGAGCTGGGAGGCCATGGTATCTGATGTACCCGGCTGTTTCAGCCCCATCAAAGGGCTGGGCTCCTGGAGTGTCCTTCTTGCTGTCCTCATGGGCCTGAGCTGCACATTTACCTGCCAGACTCTCCTGGCTCCTCTCAGGGCACCTGTTTTCAGCAAGCAAAGGCTGGATGTGCTCCTTGCCTGCTCCGTGTGTGACTGCGCAGGAGCGGGTTCATTCCTCCAGCACTTGTGTGTTGCAGCGCTCAGCTCATAAATCTTTTTAATTGTTAAAAGTCTTTAACTATAGAATAGGATTCATTATCCATTGTGTTTGCCAAAATGCTATTTAATAAGTTGCTTGTTTTATTAACCCTGACAGAAAAGAAAACAGGGTTCTTTATCTCCAGCTGTTGGAGATAGATATGGGATTTGTCTGAGCAGTTTTGCTTAACATGTTGCAAAATGAGTGTGTTTAACAGGTTTGGGGTGACTGGCCTGCAGTAGAATTGCACATCTTTCCCTTCTGTCCTGTACCCTTGATAAACAGTACCTACGTCAGCAGACTGCTTATGTCTTAGAAATCATGCAGGAAGGACTGGTAAAATAAAAAACACACCAAGAAACAGACACAACAAAAAACTTAGAAGCCCCAATTTTTACCAAACCTGTAACTCTTGCTGTATGATTTCGCAGCAGCCTAGATGAGAAGGATGCATCTTTGTTTTAATTGATTGTAGCCATATGTATTGGCATAGTGAGAGACTCCTTGATTTCCAGGCCAAGAGGTTAATTTCCTTCCTGTATGTCATCAGTTCTGTAACACATTCACATGCATTACACTGTCCTCATGGTCGTTTGGAAATACAGGTAATGATGGCCTGGCTGTAGGCTTTGTAGAACAAACTGGAAAATTATTTGAAACGCGTGATGCCAACTTGCATTTTGAAAGATATACAGGGAGGAGAAATGTACTTTTCCGGGAAGAGATTGAAGAGAATGAATAATTTAAACATTTCCTATCTCCTAAATAACAGAGAAAATATGTCCAAATATGTATATATGCAAACATTGTCTGAATAAGCTGCTAGTGTCATTTGTCAAAATTGGCAATCTCCTGTTATTAAAATTGAAAGCTCACCACTCTTTCTTCCTTCCTGGACTTTTTTTTTTCTTCAAAAAGCAGAGATAAATCCCAGTAGTACAATTAAAACACTAGCTAAATATTACTTTGTTGGGCTTAACGATAGATTACAATGTGTGCATAATGACCCAGTTCTAGTAATATCATCTGATTTAGTAAGGAAATCAGAGTCTGCCATATGTTCACCAATAAGGTCTCAGAAATTCTTCTTCTTGTTCTTGATGTCTCAGCCAACTGCTAGCAAGGATGCTGTTTTGTCCTGAAATTGTCTTGGTTTTCAGCACCAAGCACATTAAAGGCATAAGCATGTGGCTCATTTTATCACACCACCTCTAAGAATGAGCAGGGGGTGAATTAACAACCTGCCACCTGCCTGCCCTGAGTACCTTTATGCTTGGAAGTGCTGTAGTTGCAGACCGGTCTGAAAACTGATTTCCTGTTAACAGCCCCAGAAAAGTATACACTATGGCTTTGGGGATATTTTAAAAGATAAAAATTAATCTTGACATTTCCCCTGGATATATTAGCACCCAATTAGAAAGATTATTTACCTCTTATGACAAACCAGAGAGCAACATAAAAACCCCAAAAAAGGAAAAAGTCAAAATAGAGAGCAAAGCAAGACTCTGCTGTGCCATTTAACCATATACTTGCTATATTTGTTATGGATTTGCTATTTGCAGGCTCACGAACTATGGTGCATGAATGATTTACTGTGATTTTATGATTTACTGTGATTTTATGATTTACTGTGTATTGGTCAAATCCAGACAGCAACTAAGCACTTATTCTGCATTGATAGCTGCTGTGGATCATAGTGGAATTTACAGATGTTCATCATCACTCAAATTTTGATTGTCAGCTTGTTTATATGAACTCTTTTTTCATACTAGTCCCCCTTGAATTTTGCCAGACTCATCTGCATATTAGGATCTGTTTTCCTTTGGCATGTGGACTGGACTTTGAGCTGCCACTTAGTGTTTGTCCTACCCACCCTTGATTCCCATTTTGAGACAGCAGGAGCTGTGGAAGCATCACTCCAGGCGAGCAATGAAGGTGAACATTGGAACCTGTTCACATTGGAATATGAGCTGTTGATCATGGGTTTTTTTGGCAGCTGATGATGGTGACCTATAAATTGAACCAGTATATTCACTATTCCGTTAGGATTTTGGCAAGTAGGAGGCAATTTTGTTACTGTTTCATATGTTTTTGTATTTTAAAATATAATTTTTATTATTAATGGATTTAATGTGTATATTTAAATGACACATTTTATCATTCTCTTCTTCCAGTGACTCTCTTGATCTCATATGTCTTATATTCACAGAGAAAAAAAACTTCTTTTGACAAAACTAGTATAACCCTTTGGGTATCAGTGGGCTTGTAGTAACTTATTCCAACACTGAGTGTGGCCTGTATTTGCATATATGTATATGTAAACCTCTTTATATATGATGTGTAGCATTTCATAGCAATCTATAGATCTGAACTTTTGTCTAAAATGTTTAAGCTAGTATTTGATTAAAAGAGAGCAAAGTTGTTTAATAGTACCAATGACTTGCTTAACTTGCTTCTAGATGTAGAAATCTATCCCCAAAAAGGTAGATTTATATTGGCTATAAGTAAGAAATCCTTTATGATTAGGATGGTGAAGTATAGGAACAGGTTTCCAAAAGAAGCTGTGGCTGCTCCATCCCTGGAAGTGTTCAAGACCAGGTTGGACAAGGCTTTGACCAACCTAATCTAATGAAAGATGTCCTTACTCATGGTAGGAGATTTGGAACTAGATGATTATTAAGAAGTCCCTTCCAACCCAAACCAATCTGTGATTCATTCCATGATTCTCTGTGATGTAAATAAAGTACAGGCACCAAGTACAGTGTAGTAGTAAGATTTTGCATTTTACCAAAATATTGTCCTTTTTTAGGGACTAGAGGAAAAGAGAGCTGAAGATACTAAAATCACAGTGAAAGTACATTTCATCTGAACTTTTTACTTGTTTCCAGTTTGAAATTGCAGTATTTATTCCAGAGCTATCGACCATCAAATAGAATAGCCACTAGTTACTACAGAATTTTCTCCATCAAGTTAGTCATATGAAATTCTTAGCTAATTTTTCACATTTCTTTCTAGCATCTAGTTAAATACTCCAGTTAGATTGAAGTAAAATTCTTTGCTACAGGTTTAAGAGTTACAAAGGTTTTCATGTCATTTGGACATTTAGTGCAGCTATCCTCTTTGCATACCCTACTCCTTAGGCTTTTTCCTGAGTATCCATTGATAACCAGTGGAGACAGGAGTACAGTTAGTGTCTTTGTATGGTCCTTGAATTCTTGTGATGGGCTACATCAGTCCAAATACATCTATTTAACACGATAAAACCAACGTATTTCTCTTGAAAACTCACAAAAAGCAATCATCTCAAGATGTATTCTTAATGTTGGGTTTTTATTACATGAGACTTATAAACAAAAGTGTATTAATTTATTGATATTAACAAATGCAGGCTGATAAATTTCTATATGCTTTGTGTTAAGAAGGAAAGACAACACTGAACTCTAACAATGCTGACCTGTAACACAGTACATGGGAATGTGTTGAGTTTTTTTAAAGCAAGATTATGTTAATAATGATAATAATATAATAGGGCTTTAAAAATGTTTTGTAGTCAGGTATAGGAAGTTAAAAACAAGCCTGCAAATCTCCATTCTTCCAGTAAGCTGGACCTTTTCCTTCCAGGCTGCCATTTTCCTTTCTGTCCTTACAGCTTCACACACCTGCCCCTGTTGTCCAAGACATTAATGTTTTGCTGGGTTGTTCTTTTTCATGTCTCTGCAGTTGCTATCCAAATACCAGGACCTCTTCTTGTTGGTTAGTGTCGTCTACCCTTTCCAGTAGCTGGTAACTAGATTTATTTCAAAGGCCAATAAGTCACTAGTTAAATTTCAAGGATTTAATCATAAGGCTAATGTTTATATCTTCAGACCTGTGGGCAGTTATCAGGACTTCTTGGGGTAGACATGATAATGAAAAGATAGTCCCTTCTCTGAAGAGCTTGCAGAATAAACCATAGAGTGAAGACAGGAAGAACAAAGTAACAGGGAAAGTATTGATATGCCGTATTTTCCAGTTTTTACAATGGGAAGCGCTTGAGTGAAGAACCTGGTGTGTGTGAGACTCTCTCATTACAAGTGACGGCAGTATGCCTAGCACACACTTTGTGCCTAGATCCCTTGAATCAAGCCACTGAGCAGCAAGCAGTACAGAGGCATTGCCACAGTTCTGTGTCTGAGCTCATGAGCCCTGCAGAGTGAAATAAACTAGAAGCTACTGACATAAAACTTAGACCAAATTTTTCAGTTCTGGAAATTGCTTAATTTCTATAGCCTAATAAAACTGGTAGTAGGCATTCTCCTTGCCCTTAAGGTAAATGCAACTGCAATGTAATGTAAAGATAGCCATGCTAGCTTTAAACTGGCTAGACAAGACATTGCTAGCAACCTAACGAGGAATCAACATGGGCCGATTCATTGAGTATTTATTTACCTTGCTTCTGAGATGGCTTTTGCAGACCATGCAGATGTGACACAGCCAGGCTGCTGTTGGCATCCTGATTAATGCTAGAAGGTGGATATAGCAGGGACAGGGCCAGATAGATCAGAAGGACATGCTGGCCTCTGGGACACTGGTACATGGGACAGTACCCATGACGAAAGGCTGAAAGACAATAGCCTAGCTTTACAACTCCCATGGTTGTGGACTCCTCAGTACCACTTCGGCCACTAGACCTTTCCCTACCTCAACCACATGCTGTTCTTTGCCTCTGTCAGCACTCAGGCCTTGTAACAGCCCAGAATATATTTCCCTCTATCCTGAGAGCAGTCCATAGCTTGAGAATTGCTAGACTCCATTTTCCTCTGCAGTGCTTACCAGGAAGCAGCTGGTTTTCTCAGTTGCCAAGCTAGTTTCTTTAGAACTTGCATTTCTTCATAGCTTGAGCAGATCCATACCTTATCACTGCACTGTGTGCATAACAAAAATCCCCAGCCAGACCTATTGAGAAATCTCTAAGTATTTCAATGAACGGTTGTCTATGATAGTGCAGATAATAAAATTCCTATTCTAGATTCTTATTTAGTGAGTCCTCTATGTTGAAATGCTTAAAAAGGTCTTTTATTCTCTTGTGCTTCACTGAATTTTCTTTCTTTAAGGTAGATGATTATAGAAATGATAAGCAAAAAGATGATATTTGCTTTTTGTGTATATAGGGACAGCACTGATTTTATTTTCCTCTGGCAGTGAAGTATTATTAAAAGTTGCTTGATTTGTTTTTTTTCTTGCACTCTTAAAAATTTCAGCAAATGCTGAATAAATTTGTTTGCTTTCTGCTGAAACAAACATCTTGCCAAACTCAATGAGGGAAACCCTGAAGGTGGATTTTTTATTTTTTTTTTTCATTTGTTCACTACTGAGCCATAGCTTTCACTGGATTTTGGTGAGTTGACTGATGTTGGAGGGTAGGTCCTCATTTTAAAACCTTGAAATCCTTCACATGGACAGCCGTTTTAGCTAATGTAAATTGATAGACAAAAGTAAATTCCTCATGGGAGGCTTGGCAGAGCCTTGACAGGAGTAACCAGATAATCAGATTGTAAATCTGCTGTGCACAGAGATCACTCTGAGCACGTCTCTTCAGACCGAAATGTTTGTTTGCTGTTCCAAGGTATGTGTTCTGAGATCTTTGAGGGGAGGTGCACAGTCTCTGCTTTTTTTGCTCAAGTAGAGTTTGCAGCATGGGTGTGTACAACACATGCTGAAAAGTGTTGTATAAAAAAGGCTGAAAGTATATGTGACAGAGAATTTGGTAGAACTGGTGCATGTAAAAAATTTGCCCAACTTTCTTAGAAACTAAGTCAGAAGTTAATAAATTTTATGTCCATCTGCCCTGAGTTTCTGTGCTTATTGTAATATTGACAATGTTTTAAAAATTCGGTATCCAGCTCTATAGGAGTTGCTTCTCTCTCTCCCTCCCCCTCCCTTTTTTACTTCTAAGTCAGTAAACTATGATGTATGTGTCTCTCCCTGAATAACGTTATTATATGATGCTGCTGGAGCCCTGAATAGCTTGGCTGTGGACTGCTGAACCCTTTGAATGTAATTGTTTTAACACCATGAAATGAAGTAATGCATAAAATTGATAATAAACGGATATCTCTCTGCCTCTGCATGCAAATGAGCACTTAGCACCAGGGCACAGATGCCACCATTGTTTCCACCCTGAAAATGACAAAGTAAGTGAAAATATCCACCAAGAGCTTAGAAAGTACTGTAGATGCATTTTCATTATATTTTAGAATTTCACAGAGTTGGGAAAGCAAACTCTCCTGCCAACATTCAGAAAGGGGCTGGATAATGCCTGCCTGTAGTGCACTGGAACATACAGTGAAGCAAGGTTTTGTTGATTTTTTTTTAAGATAAAGAATATAGTTATTAGGGATTGTCTTCCACTTTTGTGTTTTCAATTTTACAATCTCATTTTTGTTTTTGAAACAAAGACTGTACTTTTTATCTCAGTGTCTTGCCTCCTCCACCTCCTTCAAAAAGTACAGCTAGAATCAATGTGTAACACCCATTAATCTGCAGTGCATATTAAACAGGCAGATTTGGAATACCTTGGGTCTGGCTGCAGTTTTGGGTTTAACCTTCAGTTGTTTTCTAATTTATACTTTTAGTTAATAAGTATATCCAGGAACTAAAATGATTACTTGTTTTAGAAGTGTTGTTCAGCGTGGCTTTTTCTCTTTCTGCTTTAATGAAAGGGTAGAAATCCATAAAAGAAGGGTATTGTTTTATGGATTAATCCTTCAATTTTCAAACAATAACTGTATTGCTGTTCATTTCATAAAGGGATCTTACTTACATAAAGGCCTAAATTAGCTTGCCACATTTTTTACCTTTGCTCCTTGGCTAACAGTTTGAAGTTCCTTATTATGTTATTCAAATATGGTTCGAAAGTCCTAAATAGCAATAGATTGTATTCATGTTTGAAAACAACATGGTTTTCACATAGGTTTCCTAAGAGTGCAAAATTTGCACTCGTCTTCTAGCTTTATGATAAAATTATCACTTGAGTTGGTGTTCAAAGCTTTGTCGAAGTCCAGACATCTATATTTGTCGACTCTGCCATATCTGAATAACTGCTGCCTGTTCATAGAAGACTGCCTCCTTTTTCCTTTTTCTTTTTCCTTTTTCCCCTTTTTAATTTTTACACATTGCTTTGTTCCTCACTCCAGTACTCTATAATTTCATGTCTACCCCTTCCTCCCTTCTATCATCTCCTCCCCTGCATCCCACTGTTTCTGTTCCAGTTTGAAGCCTCATCCTTCATCACAAAGTTCTCAGTATTTTCCTGCCTGTGTGGAGAGCACTTCCAATTCTGTGAGGTACCCAAAGACGTTTTTTTAAAAACATAGTTGATTTGAAGAGCCAAACTTAAATAGAAGTTTCATTTTTTGCTAATTCAGTCCAACTGTAAGCTATTACTGAAAAGGTCAATCCCATTTCTGATTATCAATGTTCTGAAATGCGTTTACCTAACATTGAATGAATAGATGACATTATTTCCCATTTAGAGGCATAAAAAAGTATTTAGTTACGCTATACTGGTTTTGAAGACTTTGGTTGAAATATTATCGCATTATTTTAAAATTTAATTTTAATTTTGCCATCTCATAAGCATTTCTCTGTTCACATGTATGGCGTGTCCAATAATGTCCTCACAATGCAGAATAAGAAATTTGTCTCATAAGAAACCTACAGAGAATCATAATTCTGGACTTAAAGTTAGATCAATTTTCCACATCCTTTCAATTCCAAGAATCACTGAGCAAAAGGAAGAGAGACAGCCTATTAATAAGTTCTTCCAGTGTAGAATGATTAATGGAAAACTAGGATCTTATAAGAATAATTTGCAAAAGAAGGTATTTGATGGGAGTTCCTCAAATACCCCAAACCTATGCTTAAATAGCAGAGATGTGAGAAAAAACGGAAACCTGTATCTTCCAATAAGGAATTCAGAAAATATACGCAGTGAACAGAAACTAAAGTAATTTTATGAAGTGTTTGAGTAACATATAAATAATGAATCTCTGAACCATATAAATCTCGTATCATGTAGTGTTCCGTGTGGTTATGAGTAAACTTAGTTGATTTATGCTGCAGCATAAAAATCATAAGATGCATTATGCATGGCCTTGATACAGAACTCTGTGAAATATGATGCTTCTTTGAAATTCTGTTGCTTGCTCAAACTTGATCTTCCATGTAAAGCTGAGGGACATAAAGAAATCATCTGCATTAAAACAGTGAACAATGTATACATAAATATATTCTGCTCCTTCCCATCATATCCCACTTGCTCAGAAAATGTAATTGTCCCTTGTCTTATGACATGGCAATCTGGACACCTTCTCAAATAATGGTCTAGGAGACTACCCAAACACTGGTTACATCGGTAGGCTGTTTCCCTGCTTTCTCAGTTGTGGATTTGACATCAGAATCTCTTCTCATTATTGTAACCATTCTCCACTTTAACCTAGAAATAGTATCTCCAGTTCTGATAAAATGAGAACAGAGTTATTAAAAATTTTAATCACAACTGAAAAGTTATCAGGCTAAAAAATAGTCTTTGGTAGCCTATATGTTGTTCTACAAATATATACACCTTCAACACCTTGTTTGCACAGTGACACCAAACTGTTGCCTGAATTAAAGCTGTGGCAACAGTACATTTAGCAGTACTAAAGTAAAGAAATGCTACACATCTAACAAAGTTCAGTTTTACAACTTTTCAAGGAGTATTTACCTAACAGTTAATGATTTGAACTTTGTTTCATTATGAACTCCAGAATAAGATGCATTCTTCTGTTTACCTTCTCACTGGCATTGTTCACTTCTTCATTAGAGATTATATTTGAGACGAACTAATGCTGTTGGCAGCCCATGGACTTGTGTGCCATCAGTGATAACAATGCTTCCTTTGTCTGACTTGGTTATATGTTTATAAACTCTTTGGGTTTTCTTTTGCTTTGCATGCACACAATAGCAAGCATGAGGAGCTTTCACCTAAGTGAGACTATAAACTCAGATCTCATTCTCAGACATTATAGATTGTGAAATAGCTCAATTATAATGAGTTCTGGTTGTTTTTTGGGTTTTTTTTCAATGTGGCTTTGGAAGAATATTGGCTTCAGATGGGTTAAGATGGCTATATGTATTCTCAGGCATACAAAAACCTGTGCTCAGGGATGCAAGTATGCAGGTTGAAGGGTTCAAAAGCAGAGATGTGTTACAAGCTGTGCTGGCAGTTACCACTATACTGCAAAAGAAAGTAGAAGGCTGAAAAATGAAGTAATGTGCTCAGCCTTTATCCTACTATGCTTGCTTGACTTAGAATCCTAATAACAACTCTATATATTTTTAAAGAGCAGAAGACGGAGACAAAAAAAAATAGTATAAAACAAGAATAACTCAAACTGAGGAACAGTGATGCATATTGTCTTTCTCAGTCTTATGTTCTGCAGATCTGTCTGCAGAATGAGAATAATGAGAATACAAATAGTACCTCTGTCATCTTGTACCTTTTGTCTTTTGTATGTTTAAGCCTTCATAAACTCAAAGTATGCCACCACCTCCCTATAAATTTTTAAAAGCTGCAGAGTTACTTCCAAAAAACATTTACATTCTTGTGCAAACGGTAGGGAGAATTTTCAAAGCTTGTATCCAAGGAGCTTGTATCCAAACTCTCCTGAGAATAGCTTCAGCCTATATTACTTTACATTCATGTTATTTCAGATTATTTTCAGGAGCTTAAAAAGTAGGTATTGTCTACTCTTATCAGTAGCCTAGTAGGTGTCAGTGAAGCTAGTACCATTGATTAGCCAGAAAACATGTTGGCATTTCTAAGAAAAGATTTTGCTCTTTTTGAGATTAATGTCTAATAATTTCAGGGGCAGTGACGTGTTTTACGCTTTTCCAGGATACTGTGTATTATGCCTTGACAACGCTAGATTAATCCTAGCTGAAAACATATACTTAACTGGGGCACTAGGGAAAGGAGGCTAGTTTCCCCAGGTTAGGACCAGAGAGAAAGATTCCCATCACAAAACAATTATTCAGCCAAAATATGATGCAAATTGCCTATAGAAAATATCCAGCTCTCCTTGTACATTGGCTGCAGAAGATGTCTGGCAAATGGACTCTCAATTTGAACATCTATTCTAGTGCCTGGATAAGTTTTATCTGAGCCACAGCACTTAGGTCTCTCCCTCTCTTATGGTCTCTACACAATCTAGACACTTACTGTCCTGTTTGCCTCTATATCTGATCAAAGAGCATGGACTTTCAAAGTTCATTGTCTTGCTTCTGGCAGATGAGCCCAAACAACTGACACTCCCCTTTCATTACTGAGGCTCTTTTGCATTACCTGTTCTACCTAATGCATTACCTTTGGTTCAATTCAATTTTGTTTAAATTACACTTTAGGAAAGTAGTAATTCAGGCAGGTTCCTCTTTGGCTTCACTCCTACATTATTGACATCTGTAGGAGAAGCAGCATTAGATCAATGCTTATCACTCTTCATGGATTTTTATGGCCAAAAAAAGGTCATTGTGATCATTTTTTCCTAACTGCTGTATAATATTAGCCCATAGTATCTCACTAAGTAAATTGTGTACCAAAGCTCCTACCCTGTTACAGTCAATGGGGATTCTGTCATTCTCTTTAAAGCAAGCATGTTCAAGCTTGTTTGTTTTTAAGAATTTGAGTGACAAAGAAACTCATGTCTTTCGCAGAAGTGATTTACTTCTTTCTGGAAATACGGTGCTAGAAATCTTGCTTAAACAATGCTCTTGCCCTGAAGAGCCAGGTAATTTGAGCTCAATTGAAAACACTTCATGGTCATGTGAATTCATTTCATTATGAATGAATGTCTGGGGGCAGGTGAGCAGACAATAGAGAGTTTGTGGGTCAGGGTTAAAGAGAGAACAGCAACGGGAGACATTATTGTGGGGATCTGTTACAGACCGCCTGATCAAGGGGACTCTGTGGATGCAGCACTCTATAGACAGGAACAGCCTCACACTCACAGGCCCTTGTTCTCATGAAGAACTTCAACCACCCTGATATCTGTTGGAGGGAGGGTACAGCCCGACACAAGCAATCCAGGAGGTTCCTTGATTGTGTGGAAGACAACTTCCTTCTGCAAGTAATAGAGGAGCTCACAAGGAGAGGTGCCATGCTTGACTTTGTGCTCACCAACAGGGAAGGGCTGGTTGGAAATGTGATGCTCCAGGGCAGCCTTGGTTGCAGTGATCATGAGATG
>WYDI02023002.1:0-21162 GCA_009867235.2 Psittacus erithacus
TGGCATCAGCCCACCTCACAAGCGTGTCAAGGTCCCTCTGGATGGCATTCCTTCCCTCCAGCGTATCAACCAAACCAAAATGAAAATGTACAGGGAAGATATAGAAAGAAGAGTTTCAAGAAGCATCACAGTGCCCAGTCTTCACATAGTAGAGACAAAATATTCCATAAAAGAGTAATGCCTAACACAACAGCCATGGCAAAGACCCATGGGCACTACAGATGTAAAAGCAAGAGCCTTTACATCAAACACATTAGATGCACGGAAGACAATTACTGTTAGTGCTCTCTGCCATGATTCCTGTGAAACTGAATACAGTGTGCCAATCCCTGGAGTGGGTTTGCTGCATGCCAGAGCTCCAGCTCTGGATGTTGTAACAGGTAGAGCCAGACGTCTTAAAAGACGGCCAGTTTAAGTGTGCCTCCCTTATTATGTAAACCCCTTCAAGATAACATCACAAACAGCTACGGTGGAAATAACAAGAGGACTAGAGAAATAAATGTCCACTTTTCTTATACATTTAAGATCACTTGACTTACCAATTCACCCTTTCCAAGGGGGAGTCAGTAAAATGTCTGTGCTTTTATGAATTTTTTGATCCAAAAGAGAAATAGAAGTCTTATTAGAAATAGCCACAAGTCAAAAGCAGCAGAATTCAACGAAGGTGTAGGACATGCAGTTATTTTTAAAACCTACTTTTAAAACCTTGACTGGTTTCCAAGATAACATCTCTTTATCAGCTTTTGTAAGCGTTATGAAGCATATATTCCATTGTGTTCAATGGTAAATTGCATTCTAGGGCAAAAGCAGTTGGCCTTGGGCAAGACAATTTCTACTTCACTTCCCACATTTACAAAACAAGGATAATATTTGCCTATTTCACAAGAGCGCAGGAAGACTGGAGAGGACTATCAGACCACAGATCATTCTCACAGAATTAATGCTTTAATTATTTTTTAATGTTAATTGTACCAGTCTGGAGAACTACAGGATTTTAGGAGTAAAAAATACAAATCACTTCTATTTCTTTCTCTACTTTACATCCAGCAAGTACTGCTTTTGGTTTGAACTACAAAAAACTGGATAACTGGATTTACATCCAACCATTTTTTCTTTGGAACTTCAATGAATACAACACAGAAAAACAGTTTCAAGTCTTCTGAAATCCCATTCTGTGGCCCACAAGAACAGAATATCCCTCTTCAAGGTTCACAGGACACTCTGGACATGCAACTACTTTATGTAACTAAGTACCTAGTAATTTGGTTGCTGCATACACCCACACTCCCAAGATGCAAGAAGGGATCTTCTATTGCACAAAACAGCACTAAAGCACACAACAAAGCTTTTGGAAAAAAAGTATAAAAGGAAATTTCTTATCCACACTAAATAAATGAATTTATAATATTAACTTCATTTTATACTGGAAGATTTCTGCTTTATGCTTTCTTACAAATGTTACCATGTTTTAGTAGATACAGAATTGTTCAAAAAAGTAAAATAAATAAAACCAAACCCCACCATCACCACCATATGTCAGCATCCTGCAGCACCTTACTCTTCATTTTAGAAGAGCAGGGATGTTACTCAGTGCTGTCACCACTGTGACAAAGACAGTCAAGGTAATTCAGAGTGATCATGAGATCTGTGAGTATCATCTAACTCGATCAGTAGTAAACCCAGGCAACCCTCAGCACACCCAGCAAGTAGAACATTATCAGCTCCAAGTGGATAACTGGAGAAGGGGCATTTTGCAGCTGGCCAAGAGCCGTGGAACCAACAGCAATGCCAAGCAGAGATTGCAATTCCCACTGCAAACTGTACTCCTGGAGAGGTATCGCATTCAGGTTTGTGACCCTACAATGTCTGGGGAGTGAAGCTCTGACATTAGCTGTGTATTTTTCTGGCAGAGCTCCAGGGCAAGCACATCACCCAGACAGGTTCTGTGACATTCTGTCTTTACACTAACACAGACCATCACAACACCAGGCCCTCCTTCATCACCACGTACCAGCAGCGTGTGCCATTACCTTCACATTCTCCTTCTACACCCACTTCTACCTGCAACACACTTTCAAGAGCTCAAAATACACAGAGACCTCTTTTTTTCACACAGACTTCTCTAGTTTGAACTGCCACCGTTCACCAAAAGAGGGTCAAAGGGCAATCCTGCAGACTTGACTGCTTTACCCTCTCCTGTCCTGAGGCACAGAGGTAAATGACCAAGTGCTTCTTCCCATTTACCTGTTTGGCATCATGAGTTCTGTGCTGCAGATGCTTTGTGACAGTTCAGCTGCACATTATCCCCCACGTGTACTTGTAAGGGACAACAATGAAAAGTTTCTAGCTAAGGAGAGGAACATAAACTCATCACAGACTTTGGCATCTTCTCTGCCACCTCCTCATGTTTTTCCTTGCTTCAAACAGGAAAAAAATTGCTCAGGAATTCTTATCACAAAACTTATCTTGGCATGAAGGAAAAAGGATGCTCACTTCTGGAAACAGTTGGCACATCCAATCATAAACACACATTCATTTGACAAAGAGGACACAGGAAAGTGCCCTGATGGGAGAACTACTTGAAAGAGAGACAAACTGCCATAAAAAGTGTCCCAGAGACATCAAGGCACAACCACCTACAAGCAAAGCTGCACTTTACAATCAGACATCCCCCACATGGCCGTTAACAGCCCAGACACGTTAACTAGGAGCACCTGGGTAACAGCCAAAATAAAACACATCCATATCTGCACCTACACTAAGATCTATGCTTTAGATCCTTCTCACTCCTAGGCTGTAGCTAAGTATCTGTGTGGAGCTTGGGAACAAAAGAGTACTTCTGTTTTCTATAAAGCAGATTTTCTGATCCACAGAACTGCAGCCCTTTCCAAGCTGCTTTAGCACCTTCTTCGAAGCTGACTGCAATTAGGATTCTTGTTAGAAGAGAAATAATATTACTTGAAACCCAAACTCCATGTGATTGTGCCCCAGAGGCAATACTTGGAGAACGATGGAGGTCAGCAGCACTACTGCAAATGCTTCCTGTAATTTCAGAGCAGCACAGGAGAAAACGGATGGGTGAAATTATACAGCAGCTGCCAAAGGAGCGCAGGGAGAGAAATGAGGTACGGATCTCCTCTCCACACCCCTCCCCCAAAAGCCTTCCAACTCTTTATAAACAGTTCCACGAAGTGTTTAGATGTTTTCTCCTCCACCGGGCGCACTTGTAAAAGAAAGCACTACCGCACACAACGAAGAAACAGCAATTGCTTTTCAGCTGATAGAGCAACCACAAAGATAAGTTTTTCACCGGCGAGACTTCATGCAACTGCTTCCCTGCTCGCCCTCACCGCAGGGAACTCCTGCCCTCGCCACTCTTTTCGGTGCCGCTCCTGCACCGGCCGCACTCTGCCAAGGCTCAGCGGCAAAGGAGGGCTCCTGGCCCCCCCGAGCCGAGGCAGGTAGCCCGGGGCGCCGCCGGGGAGCCGGACTGTACCTTTAAGGGGCCCGTCGCGGCGGGTGCGCGGCTGCATTCCTGCTCCGGAGCGGCGGCTGTCCCGACACGCCGGGCACGGCAGCCTCCGAGGCAACCTGCGCGCCCGCCCCAGCGCAGCCCGGCCCGGCGCTCGCACCGCGGGAACAAAGCCCGCGCCCGCCGCCGCCGAACTTCCGCGGGGGTCAGCGGCCGCGTGGGTTCCGCGCTGCAGCCGGGACCCGCGCCCCGGCCTGCCGGGGTCTCCGGCTCCAACCCGCCGCGGCAGGGAGCAGGGAAGGAGAGAACCGGACGCGGGACGGGGCGCGGACAAAGCGCGGCGACGGGGCAGGGCATGGCACGGCTCGGCTCCCACCCGACGGACACGGGCAGGTGAGCGGCGCGGCGGGACAGGGCTCCCCACCACCGAGCCCGGGACGGCAGCCAGGCCCCCCGCGGGGCAGAGGGTGCCGCAGTAGCCGCTTACCTCTGGCGCGGAGCAGCGCTCCCAGCAGCAGCAGCAGGAGCTGCGGAGGCGCGGGCAGGAGGCATCTCCCGCCGCGCCGCCTCATGGTGGCAGCGCCCCGGCCCCGCGCCCGGGCCGCTAGCAGCGACGTCCCAGGCTCCTTCTGCGCTCAGCGTCCCGGCCCCACCGCCGCTCGCTCCCTCCGCAGCCGCGGCAGCTCCGGGGCTGGGGGCTCGCTCCCCGCTCCGCCCGGCCCAGGCCCAGCCCCGGAGGAGGAGCCCCGTCGGGGCAGCCCCCGCCCCGCTCCCCCCAGCGCCGAGGCACTTGGAAAACTTTCGGCGCGGCAAAGGCGGCCCCGGCTCCGCACTGAGACACGCACCAGCAGCATCACCACCGCCCCGGGCTCAGCCCGCGCCCTCGGCCCCTGCCCGCCCTCGCGGCTCCCTCCCTGCGGGCGAGGAAGCCCCTCCTAAAGCGGCATCGGGGCTCTTGCTGTCCCGATTCCTGCTGCGACGCTGTCAAGGAGCATCGCTCCGGGCTCCCGGCTGCCCGCTGCAGCGATAACCGGTACCGTCCGGTAGCTGCGCGCTTCCCGGCATGTGCCAGCTGTCTGTACCGAAGACAAATGGCAGAGCTCCTCTCCCTGTCCCATCCCCGTTTGCCAAACATCCTTCAGAAACTGAGAGCCTCTAAGAACCACCACGTTCACAAGCCCTTTGCCCAGCGTATGTGTTGCTATCCAAGAGAGAAGTCTCATTTCCCCCTCCGTTCAGGCCAAGCGTTCTGCTGTTCGGTGTATTACCGTCACAGTGTCCGGAAACAGCTGCTGAGGTATGAATCTCAGATACCCTAAAAAAGAGCCAGGGTCCTTGGTTGCAGGAGTAGAAATTAGCACTTGGACAATTGCCTCCTGTGCCTCCTGGAATCTGTGGTGTCTTTAAAAGCAGACAGGCTTTCACTGGACATCAAGCCAGTTTTATGATCCTCTGTGGCATGATTTGACATTTTAATACAGAGAGTTGGCAATGCAAGAAACTGTTGTTAAGTAATTAATCTCAGTTGATTTCAAAGTATTAACTTGAATGGAAAGCTGGCTCAGATAGTCCAAACCCCAGACCACAGGGAGAGATGGGAATTTCGTCAAATTGACACCAAAGGGCCAGTGACAGGAATGGTCTTATTTAAAGCCTTCACACAGATGAATCCAGAGGAAGCTGCGATTAATCCCCTCCTTTAAAGAATCACAAAAGCAAGCAAACAGCACAGCATGTGATTGAGACAATTCTGCCACTCCTATTAATAAAGTGTAAACCAGTGAAGACAAGGGATAGTATTAAAAACGTCAACAAGAAATTAAACCAGGGACTGAGTCTTGACAAACTGAGCTCAATGTAAAGAAAAATAATCCAACACAGAGCTTCCCTGAGGAGAAGGAGAACTCCCAAGAGCAGGAACACCACAGCAAACAGTAATAAGCTGCAAACCATGTGTAAATTTACAATACCTGACCCCTAAGATAAAACAAATGCAGACTTTTTGCTTTATGTTCAGAGCAACAGCTTCAAGATAGGAACAGATCCACTGTACATAGCAGGAGTGCAATAGCAGGTGTATGGCATTGAGTTCTGTGCATTTGATAGGCAAAGGGTACAAAGCTGCAAAAGAGTAACAACAAATACAGGTAGCCAAAAGGGACTGACTGAGGTGCAGAGATTAAAAAACCTCTCTATGCTGACATTAACTGAGAAGCAGGGACAGAATGAGGCATGGGAATGACATGCATTATTATAAAGGAATAAACTCCAAGACACCAGAGTTTAGAATGACTGAAATGTAAGAGCTGGGAACAGTGGGTTGAAATTAGGAGAGAGAAAACATGAACATCATTCCAGCTGGGGGCTGCTGACTGGCTCATGTGCCAAACCCCTACTACATTCCCCTAAAACACAGGAAAACATAACCAAACCCTATTTAAGTTGGTACTCTCTACTGAGGCTAGGTCCTCAGGTAGGATAAATGAAAGCAGCCCTGGCTGACTTCAGGGTCCCAGAAGCTTGTCAGAAGTTTAGATGCCGAAGTACTGAATGTGATAAAGCACAGACACAGGGCCCAGAACTTCCTGATAATTATATACTTAGCTCATGGAATAGGCTTCCAAGCAGTTGAAAGGAGTATTTTCCTGTGCTTGAAACAAAAGACTCTTGGAAGATATTGTCCTAAACACAAATAAATTCACTTGTTAGCTCTTCGGTGCTCCTCTCCCCAGGGAACAAATGTTTTTACCCATTTGTGCTTAAGTGTGTTTACCAGTCTTCTGCATATTGCACTGAATTCTGCTAAATCACTTTCCTGTCCAGGCTCAACTTCCCTAAATTATATCCATCTTATAAATCATTTTAAAATCCCCTGGTGAAATGTCAGAGAAGCACAAAGGACTGGCTTTCACAACAAGCTCCTCAACAGGCTGCAGCTGAGCAGATGGAAATCTGTATTATTAACCTCTCAATTTCCTACCTGTTGATGCAAGACTATGACTGAATAGAGCCCTGAGTACATGTGGGGTCTTTGAGGGATAACTGGAAAGTAGATTTACGCAGTGTAAAATGGATATTTTTGGTGAAAGTAGAAGGGTTGCTAAATAATCCTGGTAAAACTTAACCATATGCTTAGGACTTGCCTCTTCCACTTCAAGAAAGACAATATCAGTATCGGAATGCACTTCAACCCATGCACAAGGTAGTTGCTTTTACCCACAGCTATGAGGAAGGAACATTATTAAGTAGTCTGTAATAATTAATTATCCAATTGCACATTTTAATTATGTAATAAATTATTATTTACCACTGATAAGTGATAAATAACACAAGTGTTGTGAGACAGATGAGAAAGAAGTCAGTTAAATGCAATGAACAATTAATTTATATGACAACATGCTTAATCAAAAAACCCCACCGGTCATTATAAAGGGAACACGAAGAAGATTTTTATCCTAATAACCATTTCCAGACATAATTCTTCCCCCCTCCAAACACACAGATTGGAGAAATAAACCGGTCCAATGACAGAAAATAGCTACTATGGAATAATACTAAAAATTTGCATCATTTTCAGAGTGATTTTAAATAGCAACCCTATGTCAGGAAAAAGAGACCCAAGGACATGGTGTTACTGGAAGAAGAAGAAGAAAGGAAGCAGAATCAGGTAGCGTTACTAGGGGACATTAAACTTTAACTATTTTTAAACTGCAAAGACCTTAAGAAGAGGTTTGAAAGGGAAAAACAAACAGGATGGACAGTTTTGGTCTTACCTGTTGAAGTATTTTTAAAGCATTCCTTCCTTGGGAAGATGCTTCTCCACACATTAAGTTTCCTAGATGACAGATCAGATAGCTTAATTACTATGTTCAGAAAGGTTTGGAGTAATTGTATTTTAAATATTTGAGATAGCCTGAATTGATATCATAGCATGAAAAAAGCACATGGAAAATCAGCAAAATACATTCGCTCTAAGCCAGGTTCCCTTTCTTTAAGTGATGTTCAGCTCACTGGGTAAGCATAAGGCAATGGACATGATACATCTTGTATGGCTTTTGGCACCATCTCATGAGGCACTTCCATAGAATGAACATTTTAAATACAACTAGTGGAAGGTGTGCAGGCATCTGACAGAAGGCGACCACAGTGGTCATTAGTAGTTAGTCACCAAAATGCAAATGCACCTCAGAAAGACACCTTTCAGGATCTGTCCTAAGCTCTTGTTTGTTTAGTATGTTCACTGACAACTGACATGATGCAATATTTATGCTTGTAAAGCCTGTGATAAAGAACCTGATAACCTCAAAACAATGGCAGGAGATGCAAATGCCAGGAAGGATGAGATCAGACACCTCAAATGCTATTGACAAATTGGACATGCTGTTCAAAAAAACAACAAGGAAAAAAACAGCAATGAGAAATATGAAATAGTATTGTTAGGAAGGACATCAATAAACATTGTGAATTCCTGACTAGACAGAAATACAGCAAGAACAGCTCTTAGGCTTGTACGGATAACAAACAACATAAATCAACAGTGCAGTGCAACTGCCAAAAAATGTGTTTAATTCTGGAATGCACCAGCAGGTGTGTCATGTGCAAGACAATTTGTTTGATTCCTTAACTTTGCATAGACTGAAGTCCCAAGTGGCTGAGTCTGTCCCTGGTTGAACACCTTAGGAATATAAACACAGATGAAGAGAAACAAGAACAAGAGCAAGGGGTTTAAAAAACAACCCCTTTCAATAAAAGCTGAAGGAATTAGATTTGCCTTGAGTCAAGAAAATAAAAGCTTCGAGCGAGATGCAGCTTTCTGATACACACAAGCTCATTAGAGAGATGTTGACCAATTATCCCCAATGGCTCCAGTAGAAAGACATGAAAGAGTCAACATGATTTGTGACAAGAAAGGCTCAAAAGATTTTGCTGATCAGCATTCCAGCTAAGGGGTTTTCAACACTGGAGCTGGCTGGAAACTTCCACTGGAAATTTTTAGGAGCAAAATTTGGTAAGCATGCTGATATTAGCCTTAATATATTTAGTCCTGATGCAGTGCAGGCTGGACTTGGTGATCTTTTGGGACTGCTCCCAAACCCAAGTTCCACAATAGATATAATCTGGAAAATTCTAACTGGAAAGATCATTATAAACCCTGTGCCCTGGTTGATCAGATTCTGTATTACCAGTAAGCTCCTCTAACTGAGCAGAAAAGCCAGGAAAATAGCAAGTTGCTCCCAACAGAGATCTAGGTTCAAGATAAAATCACAGTTTCCATGTTATCAGATTACAGGATTTTCCAATGGCCCTTTTAATTTCTATTACTCCTACACTACTCACATCAGTTCCACATCAGTATCACTACTGAACCAAAGAGGTGGTAGCCTAGAATACCAAGTAAGTGAAATGTCAAGATTTTACCCATACATAGGAAGATGCATTTATCAGCTAGGCCTCCGAATTCACTGTTGGACATGTAAAGACCCTGTCACCACTGTCCTTCACAGTGTTTCTCAAATTCCTGCCCACTTATTCTTAAGAAAAAAGTAATCCATGTGCCAACTTCTGCAGTGTTACCACAACAGTTTTCATTTACAACAAAGTCAAGTTCAGGTTAGTAAGTTACAGCTTATGTGCTATTCATTTGCTTCACCCTTCATCTATCTGTTGCCTTCTAAGCATTCCAATTGCCCATTTATTTTGGGAAACTGTGATCATCTCATGAATCACCATCAATTTGAAGTGCAGAACACAAAACTAAAGATTACATTGAATGGCTACATTCAGAAGCTGAGATAGGAAGAATCTTGCAAAAGGCATTTTGTAATTTAATGACCGAAGTGCAGCTTCATCATCTGAAACCCTCATTTTATGTGTGCGTGTGTCTGGAAAGTGGGACTGAAACCAACCTGCCGGGCTGCTCAATTTTCCACTCTGGGGCAAAACACTCAACCAACAACACCCAAACCCCAAACC
Source organism: Psittacus erithacus (assembly GCA_009867235.2). Taxonomy (NCBI): domain Eukaryota; kingdom Metazoa; phylum Chordata; class Aves; order Psittaciformes; family Psittacidae; genus Psittacus; species Psittacus erithacus. Next base: position 9,446 of record WYDI02023002.1, read on the forward strand.
TTAAGTAAATTGACTCTCAAACTAGGGGAAAAAACCCAACCTACAACACCAAACCTTTCTTCATGTTTTCTTTGAGATCGTAGCTCTTCCTGGGTGTCTTGCAAGCTGGTTCTGCTCCTTCTTTTGCCGGTTCCCTTACATCCTCTATGTAAAAATAATGCAAATACACCCTCTTTTATTCCTGCTGAGACTCCTCCCTGCAGTGAAATGGCATTTACCCAGGCCTTGCACAATGTCTGCATTGCAAAGGTAGCCTGTGGCCTAGCCTTAGGAACAGCACAGCTTAATACATTGAGTCTGGCACAGAAAAAAAGAGGAGGAAAGAGGATGAGCATAAAAGGAAAATGTTCTTTTAAAAGCTAGCAGTAGAAGGATTCAGCTTGAAGACAGAAGCCTAGCCCCTTTTATTCTCCAAACATATTCAAATGGATAAGTAATAAGTTGTGGCTCCTAGATTAATTTTTGACAGTGCAGATAAGCATTTTCCAAAGAACTGAAGACCAGTGTCTGTCTTTGACTTCAAGCTGTTAATGTGGTTTGTCATCAGTAGTCTCTGTATCCAGTTAAAAAGTTTGTGGTAGCAATCAATCAAACAATCAGAAAGAAAGGTGACCTTATGTCTCAGGATGTGGAGCATTTTTGATGGGCTGAGGTTTCTTTTCTCAGAAAACAATACTTGTAAGAGAAACAAGTAGTCACATAAATAGATGTGAAAGACATAAACATATCTTTCCCTCAGCTCACAGCCCTTTCTTGTTTGCAGAAGCCCTGCCACTATAGAGATGTAAAAATGCAGACAGACAGATAAAGAGCGTTTTCTTTCTTGAAGACGATTCAGTTCTAATACCTTACTGGCATGATGGGTTAGGCAAGTACTGCCAGCATGCACAAGATACAACCCTTGAGTCTTTCTGATAAGAGATACGGCATGTCAACCATCTGCTTTCCTATCAGGTGGCTGAATCAGAGATGCTTCTTAACACCTCTCCCTCTCTCATATTAGCTCTTGATAAATGTGAATGAGGGAACAAATTAATTGCTTCTTACCAGCACTGAGACCTGTATAAAAGCACAGGTGGGAGCAAGATCCAGAGTTGCACACACCCTCCACATGAGCCTGAGATCAGCCACCCACACCTATGCACACATGTCCAACCTCCCTCTTAACCACATATAATTGTGTCCAGCCATCTCATTGCCATTTTAGGATTTTAGGATTCTTAAACATATTAATATCATGTTAGCAAGCTGAGTTCAAGGTAATGTAGGTTTGTTTATTGCATTTCCATTTATGCTTCATTCTAGGTCAGCACAGTTGATGGAAACTTTATCGATGACTTCAGCGAGCACAAAGCCATGCTTTTAATGCACAGCAAAACCCCTGTCACAGAGAGTACAGGTTTCTGTTTCACTTAGAGCACACTGAGTATGCTTAGTAAACATCAGAAGTGGACTCTAGCCACAGAGTTTGAGAGAAACTCAGATTCACAGCTAAACTTTAAGTGTTCAAGGAACAGCTTCTCTTTCATTAACACTGTGTAGAGTTTAACACATAAAGAGCTGGAACCTTGAGGATATTTTCTTACTAATATGTTATTATCTGTTTCAAAGGCAGAATGGTCAATCTATTTTGCTCTGGTTTAGAAACTACCATGATGAAGTTGACAAGAGAGAAATTTAAATACATTCCTCAGATAAAACTTAATCAATGTCTTCATTTGCTACTATATTTTGGAAGAAGTTCTACATGTCCTCTATTCTGTTTAGAATTAATTGCCATTATCTTCATTTGCTTCAGTCTCCCATGGATTATCTTCTCTCTCAGTAAGTGATTTGCATACTACCCTTTCCATCTCCCATCCACTGCTCCTCAACTTCTCTAAGTATGCCAATCATTGTATCGTCTTCTGGTCTCTTCTCTTCTAGTGACTCCACTAAGATGTTACTTTTGAAAACACCTTCAGTACTATGTAGCAGAAAGAAAAGAACATTCATCACTGGCCTCTTACAGTACAGAGTAAATGACTGGGATACCAGTGCGTGCTTCATCACAAAAACCCCAGCAACTGACCTGAGCTTTTGCATAGCTGCCTGGCTCCAAAGTGCTCAATCACAACAGCCCTAATACTCAGACTCCCTTTTGTGTAACTAGTAAGCAGAACTAAGGATTCTTTTGCAAGAATTTTAATGAATCTCTTTCTGTTTTGTTTTCTGTTGGGGTTTTTTTGGTTATTCTCCCTACCCCCTTGCTTCCATCATTTGCTTTTCCATTTAGACATTATAAGACAAGCGCTTTGGATATACTAAATCTCTGTACTGCACACAAAGTAATACACCTTTCCCCTAAGAGCTGGCCAGAATAGCCAGAGTCATTGCTTCACTTCAGCCCAAGAAGCAACAGCTCACTCCTACACAGATTTGCCGACTCTCTTGCTCACATAGAGAGCCATTTATTTATGATAATTCTTTCACACAGACACCTGGTCTAATAGATAATGCAGCCTGGCAGCTTAAGTTTGCAAGGACATTCAATGAGTAGGAATAAAGAATGAAAATTGCAGGCCTTCTTAGGTTACCCCCCAGGATGAGCTAAGTCTTGGCTGTCAGAAATGTTTCCTGTGCCAGAATTTCATAGTGATATTTATTTTTACCAGACATTTTAGACGTTTTTGTTTGGCATGACAGATCCTGCAAACTCTGCCAGAAACGGCTGTTTTTCTTCTCTGCATCATTAGTGGGGCAGCATTCCAGCAGAGAAGGGTCACTTGCTTGGTACTTAAGTACTTTTAAAGATGTTGTCCTTTCCTTTCTGACAAGATAATGGGAACAAAACCTGAAGGAGAGTCTTTCAACAGCTTGCTGTTACCTAAAAAGCCAACTTTGCTTCCTAACATTGAGCTCCAAACCAACCAGAATTTGGTCAGTGCATTTAATACATGCCAGGAATCTAGCGTACAACTTAGAGCTACCCTCGATTTTAAAATGAAGATGTGGTCTCCATAAGCCACAGGACCTGTCACAGTGATACTCCCTCATCTGATAAGCAGATCACCCTGAATTTAGAAGTGCACCTTCTAAATTCTAAAGAGTAGATTCTTCTAAAGAGTAGATGAATGTTTTATATTTAAAATACAAGGATCTGGGAGCTTGATTAGACCTAAATTCTCAGGTGTACATAAAGTTCATTAATATAGAGAGATCTGGAAATTAGATCAGATCTCTACTTTCTTGCTGTCCAACATTTCAAGGAGAAAAAGAAAATCTCAGCAATCCAGACTGAAATGCAGCTAAACTAGTAAATAAAAAAGAAACTACAAAGGCACAATGTTCACAGCACAATTTCCTGCATGCTTATGACATCTTAACAGTTAAGTGTATTCTTAAGACTTACAGGTACAATTGCACGTGCTAAATTTAATCCCTTTAATGGTACAAATGCTGGCTATTTAAGAGCTGCTGTTGTCATCACATTCTATCACTAGCTGGAAAAAAAAAGAGTTATTTACAGATTTCAACTTGTGGTAGATGTTAGGAATGATAAAAACTTTGTTAATCTTATTTCCCTAGAGTCCCTTGATCTTAAAGAGCAATGCTAGTCCTACATGTTTGTCTAGGTTTGACCTGAAGAGTTAAACTAGTATTAATACTGCATTATTAGAGCAAAATGATTTGTTTACTTGTGCAAAACCACTGTGCTGCATGTGGACCAGATAAATAGTTCATTCATCTTGAGAAGGCTCAGATTAGGACAAACACTAAAAGTACTGGATCTTTCTCTGTAAATGTCTCCTGAGAAATCAACAACATGAAAACACAGATTTCATCACATAATTTCATTGTGATTTTGGCTGACCTCTTTATTTAAGATAATCTTATTTTTAGTGCATGTTTTTAGAGAGTTTGGTCACAATTCATAAAAACAATTATTAAATCAGGAACTTAATGGGAGGTTTTTATGGGTTTGCAACTGACTCATAAATGAATCATCCAGCTTTAGTGCCATTGATTTTTATAACATCTTGCATAATAGAATCCTAATTGCACTTATAAGATTTCTAATACTTTACATAAATAATAGCACATGAAGCTCTCATTCTCCCTTTTTTTCAGATCCCTCCTCAAAAACTTATCTCTGCTATGGTGCCCAAAATAACAGATTATCAGTAAAGATTGACAGTTGTTTAAGTCAATGTTTTTCTCCTCTCAGTACAACTTGGTTTTTGCGTGTGTCAAGATAAAACACATTTCGTTATTGAACATGCAATTGTATTATTATGTACTAGGTAAAGCTCAGTTGGCAAATGCATGGGAAGCCTCAAACAATACAAAGTAACATCAAACCAGGAAAAGCAAAGTCTTGCACAAGACAGGCTCGTAGCTAACTGTTTTAGAACAGGACAAGGCTTTGGACACATCGAAAGATAAGCAAGGGCTAGAGACAGTTTCCTAGTGTTTGTGTGAAACTGGCTTACATTAATTTCACAGAAGTCAGATGGAACAGGACTGGACTGCCCATGGCCTAGTTCTTTGTACATTGTAGTTGTAATGTGTAAAGCAATAGTATTTCCAGCTGTCACCTGAATAACGAAGAATAGAAAAGTTAACTTTCTTCCAGTATGTCAAGGCTTTATTATAACTAATTTAACAATAATTGTTAGAATTCTAAGGAAATAAAATATTTCATTCCAAGACAAAGTAATAGAAGCCAGACAAAATGACTCAGTCTGCTTAAAACAAGGCATTTCCTCTGGAATTTGTTGCTTGATATTTGGTCCTGTTTATTATTCTATATAATACTCTCTCTGAAAGAAGAGCTGTTTGTCAGGAGAACTTTGGCTAATAAAAGGAAAATATTTCAGCTCAACAATGATAGTATCATTTAGAAAGGTGAATATAAAGCCAGCAAAGAGTAAGCTAAGCAATTAACATAGTGAGGGCAAAGTATGTGGGAATGGAGGAAAAGAGAACTCTGATTTAAGCTAAATTACTGAGAAACACCTATAAAACTGTCATAGAAAGGAATTTCGCAGTCCATGCACGGTAACACAATAAAGACATTTTCTTTTATGGCATAATTTAAATCATACCACTATTTTCAAACTTGTGCTCACATGGACTTTCGTATAAGTAAATTAGCCCAACTTACCCAAAGGTACGATTTCTGAAAGACTACTTAAACCACAGTTTTAAGTGAATTAAGCTAAATCAAATTAAGGTCACTTAAAATCTGAAAGAGGGTGTGCACAAGATGTACCCATGCAGTCCAACTGATCCTTCTTGAAATACTGATTTAGATACCCAAATGTCCCTAGTGGACAAAATTCAGCAATTTTAGTTAAGAGATGTAAGCATCACCATGATTCCCAGGGTAAACAGTGATCCTGAAGTGTCCTCCATAGGTTTGCCCTGAAGTAAGACCTGTACCTCTGATAATTTACCAAGGGCTTGTTACAGAGAAAAATGCTTTTTTTCACTATCATTATTCCAGCTGGGTGCAAAAGAACATTAAGCCCCTGTTAGATTTGCCTCTCTTGAGGCAGCACATGTTTTCCAGTGATCCAGGAAAGGCTTCTCAGTTTGTTAAAATGCTCGAGTCTAAGGATCTAAAATCAATACAGAAAAGAAAATTCAATGCCTATGGTCAAGTTGGCAGCATTTCTCCCTTTTCAAGTCATAAGCATGAGAGAACAGGTGAGTGCTGCAGCTGATATATCACCTAATCCTGGCTCTGCCAAGCCCAGAAGAGAAATAATAGTAAACAGGAAAGTCTATAAATGGCTCCAGAAACAACATCTTGTTTTTATATAGTTTTCTTTGAGCTGTTAACAGTCAGGCGCCACTACTACTGAAACTTATCATTATTAAAACCACAAATGGGCTCAGTGTCCAAAAGGATTCCCTTAGCTGGCTTAAAGGAAATAACAAAGTCCAACCCATACAGAACAAACAGGAACAAGAATAAACTAAATAAATGCCCACACAGAGAGATATTAGAATGTAATAGTTAAAATTGGACTTTAAAGGCCTCTTGCAAATGAGTGCTCCAGATACCAATCAAGGATAAACTGTGGTTTGCACAACAAAAAACAAACAGTGCCCGACCTGTGGAAGGCTCCTACCAGCTCAGCTGACCAACAGTATGAGAGGGGAAGGCTTTTAGATTTGGCTTTTGAACATCAGTGAAACAAGCTGCCTGGCTAAGGATAAAGGACTTCTTGTGAAAACAAAGACCTTGAGCCTAGTTTTAAAAGTGCAGGAACTGTGCTCCTGAACCTAATGATCACAGGGGGTCAATCAAATTCCCTTTCTCCTCTCCAACAGTGGCCTAGAACCAGATACCTCACTGGAAAGTGCCAGAAACCCTGAAGCGAGCAGTTATGGAATAGACATCATGTTAGGAAAAATGTTTTCCAAAACCACATTAGTCAGATGAGTGGCTTCACTGTGAAATGGGACAGTTCATATTCCTACAGATGCTGTGCTCTTTTTCCAATATGCTTTTATATGTAACAACATAATCCTGTGTTTTCTCATTCTGCTTGAAAGTATCTACTTCCTTTCTAAATTCGGCTAAATTCCTGGCCTCAAAATATGTTGTGTCCATGTGTTCTACAATCTAATTGTATCTATTATAAAAAATCCCCATCTTTAAACTTATAGCCTATGCCCAAATGTGCAAACAGCAAAACTGAACAAATAGGATGTTTTAATGAGCTTTAATTGTAATAAACACAAATGATTTTAGATAACATCATTTTACATGTTATGCCTATCCTCTTTAAGCCAATCTTAATTTTTCCAATCATTCTTCACACTGGAGTATTTCATTGTCTGCTCCCTAAATAATTCTCTCCACCCATCTTTGAAATATTTATATCTAAACCATACCCTTTTAAAGACAAAGCAAGCCAAAGACAGTGGAGTAGTCCAGGCTATCTACAGTACATAACCAGGGGGTTATGTACTGGTGAGTTATCCTCTTTGCCCTTTTTAACTGTGGCTGTCCTTTAAGAATAAAGTTGAGTTGATAATAGTCATACTCAGGTCTTTCCTACAGTGGAATAAAGGCAGGTTATATGTGTGCATAAGTGGTTTATTTAATTTCCCTTCTTTTGCATTTGTCAGTAAAAGTACAGACAACACTTCCAGTCCTTTCTTTAACTCCTGGGATTACATCCTGGGCTGGAATTTTTCTAAGGGTGATACATGAAACTGTGAACCAATCTGGAAATTTTAGCCCCATCAGCTTCTGGGGAACAGGAGCCCACAGGCCTGCCTCTCCTCCATCCCTGGGATAAGGACCATTCCCAAACAAGGTAAGAAAAAGCCTGTCGCTCAGGACTTTTCTGCTAGTTCCTACTTTCATGTGAAGGAAGATTCCTGATGCTCCTCATCTCCCTCTCCTGAGGGCAAAGGTTGCAAAAAACCAGGAGTGGTGTGGACAGGACACAGCTGTAAAGGACCTTCCTTGTCTTGCCGTCCAGTCCCTGCTCTCTGGAATAAGAGTGTTACACAAGTGCCCTTCATTAACTTACTACCACTCATCTTCAAATGACAGCCTTTCCCCCACAGCTGTAGTCCCAACCATCCCTGGCTTTGGGCACCTTTTGATTTCCAGCCTAGATCTAACTAGGATTTCTTTACACATGCATCTCCTTGTGCCATTCTGCCTGTTCAGCTTCACTAGCTCCTCTCCCTAAGGCGTCCCTCAGGCCTGCAGCATGCTGTCCATTGGCCCTCCTCACCGTTAGACCACCATATTGCCCTTAGCCCATTCCTCAAGGCCAGGCCGCCATATTGCCCATGGCCCCTTCCTCAAGGCCAGGCCGCCATATTGCCCATGGCCCCTTCCTCAAGGCCAGGCCGCCACACCACCATACGCTCCCTGAGACCCTTCCCACAAGGTACCTCACGACCTTCCACCCTTGCCCTCAGCCCCTGACCTGTGCAGACTGCCCAGGCTAGCGGGGTGAGACCACTGGCCCTCGCTCAAGGGTGGTGAGGCAGGGAGAGAGCTAAGGCCGGGCGGCCATGCCTGCCCGGGCGGTTTTGGGCGCGGAACTCTGTCGGCGAAGGGGCGTGTTCCCAGCCGGGGCGAGCGGCCGAGCAGCGCCGGGAGCGTCGGGCGCCTTGGAAACGGACGGAAGCTGGGAGGGAGCGGCGGTAGGAGGATGCTGAGCCCCGAGCGGCTCTCGCTGCCGGGGCCCGAGTACCTGGGTGAGGAGCGGGGCGGCGCGGCACGGCACGGCAGGGCAGCGCCCCGTCCCCTGAGTGTGCTGCTGCCCGGCATGGGGAGGGTATGTGGTGGGGCCGGGGGTGACTGCGGCCTGGCTGCAGGCCCCTGGGGTGCCCCTCAGCTGCGCTGCGGCGGGCCGGGTCGGGCTGACTCCGTGTCTGCTTTCTCAGCTGGGGAGAGGGCAACACCGAGGGGGTGCAGGTCGGTGTTACAGAGCGCTGCTTCTTCGGGTGCTCCCCTGAGGTGGCAGGGCTGCGGGGCCCTCTCGGGCACACGGAGCTCCGTGTGGTGTCCGCCAAGGCAGCGCCAGTGTGAGGGTGGTGAGCTGCGGTCTCCTCCCCTGGCTCATCTGCACGGTGTGAGCAAGCACTGTCCAGCGGCTCTATGGCAGACTGTAACCTCATTTGCCCCGTTATCAACCTGCTTTGCTGGGAGATCTATGTGATTAACCTTATTTTATGCTCATTTCCCAGCAGTGGAAAAAGTGCGCTTCTTATGTTGGGAGATGGTTTGGATGTCACCTTTTCCTCTAAAAGAAGGCAATACTGATAATGTTTCCCACATAAAATGGAAATCTTGTTTATAAAGCAGCCACTCTTTTACAGCCTGCCTCCTTTTAAGTTGTCTCTAACAGTTTGTGTTACTGCTTGATGTTCCAGGAAACTAAGGAACAAAGTGATTCAGTGTTAATATGTCAAATAGAAATAATTAGGATGGAATAAAGTCAATATGATTTCATTTAATTGCTAAAGAGGAGATGAATTACAAGTAGTAAGCATTTGGAATGTGTTCAAGACAGTATTTTTGAAGTGAAAGTCTTCAGCCATTGCTTTCTAGGCCCAAGAGGCTGTCTGGTAAGATATATATATACACACATACCTTGTTTCAAAGGTATATATAATTTACCATGGTTTTTGTGTACAAGGATAGGTCAGAAATGGCATGGATTGTTTTGTGCTACTTGTTCCACCATGATTTTGCCTTCTCTTATAAGTCAAAATTGGCATAAGACTAGAGAAACATTGCTGGCTTCCAGTAAATGGAAAACTTGTCTTGCAGGGAGGAGGCTAAAAGAGCCTTGTTTGTTTTGCCTAGCAATAGTGTTAATGAGGAGGCATCTGACTTAGTTCAAAGCACATCATAGTGCTAAAGCAAGATGACTTATTAGCAAAGGAGTGATCTAATTTGTCTTAGAGTAGAATCTGTTTATGCTCTTGCTGCTAGGCTTCTGTTAGGGTACTTTGTGCCTACCTACATAACTGCAATGCTAGTCTGTTAAAGAAACTCAGGGCAGAAATAACTGTTTAGTGCTCAGTTTGGGATCTGTTTGGGGTGATTCTCAAGAGACTCACTTTGCTGAAGTTCTTATTGCTGATTTCAATTCTGGAACTGGCTCAGGTATTTGAGAGCAGTATCACAGTGTGCTGTGTAGATAAACCCTTTGGTTTTGTGCTAATCTATCACACTGCATCAGCATTTTCAACCTACACATTAACAGAGAGACTCGTAACTTTTCCAGAGTTGCTCTAGGCTGAAATTTGCCAAATGAGCCAATTTAGTTTTAGGTTCCTTTTATTGTTTTTAATGAAATAGGCACTTTTACTTGTGTGAAACTTGTTAGTAAGGATTGAATCTCCCAAACCAACTTAGGAAGTGCACTAAAAATTGTTGAAGTGTAAAAATAAACAGGTTTTCTCTTTCACGTTTGAAGTTGAGAAATGAGACTTCTAAGAGTTGTGTGAGACTGTTGGATGCAAGCAGCTTTATTGGCTGGCTTAAAGTAGGCCATTCTGATCTACCATTCCCTTTTCATTTTGTAAAACCTTTTAAATTACTCTAACACTGGGGTCAGAAAAAGACACGCGTGTGAGGTTGTCATTTTGAACCATAACTTGTACAAGAGCCATTTCTATTGATCACTTAGTATGTCCTTCTCTTTAGGTTGCAATATCTGCGGTCCATTAGAGGGGAAAAGGTGTCTGGTACATGATGGTATCCTTATTAGCTCTAAATGTTACCAATGACAATGGTTTTGTCCTAGTGAGATTTTGTAGCTTACCAAACCACTCGCATGTCCTACTGGATTGTGTATTAGCAGTAGGGAAGTGGTTAAAAAACAACCAACCAAACAACCTCCCCACCAAAACCACAACTTTCCTCCCCTCCAATAAATACGCCTCTCCACACATACTTGTAATCATAGAATCATAGCATCAGCCAGGTTGGAAAAGACCTTTAGGATCACCAAGTCCAGTCATTACTCCAGGGCTGCCAAGACCACCACTAAACTGTGTCACTGAGGGAATAAGATGCTTTTATGTTTTCTACATTAACCTGGCATTCTGAAATCACCGTTCTTTGGATTTCTTCTATTGTGTGCCTCAAAGGCTTGTCAATATAGTTGTGTGATGTGGGGTTGTAAGCAATTGTAACAAGTTTCACTCTCTGCAACTTCATTCTGAAGTTGTGCTGCCCGAGGCTGCTGCATAAGGTATTCTCTGAGTCTCCTGGATCAGATGGCACTGTCTTTCCTGATGTGCAGTGTGCAAGCTTCACCTAACCTCTTTTTCCCCGTTTTCTTTTTCAATATCAAAGCCAGGCCAATAAATAAAATAAGTGGCCAAAATAATATTCCATGCTACTTGCCACAGTACTTTTTTCTATTTGAGATGATTCATCCGCATCCAACTCTTCAACATCCCAGTTGTGAGTTAAAATAGAAGTGAACAGGGGGAAAATTAAGTATTTCCTTAAGATGAAAAATAATTGCAAAGCTTTGGTACAGCAGAGTTCTTGGAAAATAAAAATCAGGGCAGCACATCTCATGCCACAATGATTGTGAAGCTGTAAGCAGGAGAAAAGAAATGATTGATGCTCAGTGAATAGGAAAGGAGATGAGGTCTATGGAGTTGGCAGGAAGGCTACAATGAAGATGTTGTAACAAGCAGGACATTTTAAACAGTATTTGCACTGAATAAGCAACATTTAGTGTTTGGGGATAGTGATGAAAATGTGCTTCTCATTTGATGGATGAGACTGTAGCTACAGTAGGCAAATGAGGTCTATTTGAGACACTTTTCCATGCCTTCCTCATTATGGTTTAATAACTGGTGATTGCTCAGTTATTTATAGCAGGCAGTGGAGCATTTAGTGTATTGTTCTGCTCATGCAGCTGTCTTGTGAAGCTTCATGTTGTGTGCCCTCCCCCTCTTTCTTGTGGAGAAAAAGCAGTAGATTTTTATGAATTTCTGAACTTTATTGTTCTCTGGATTCTCCTCCCTTCTACTCCTCAATGCCAGGATGTGCTTTCTTTTCTTCCTTTGCCAATATGAGACATGTAAAAACACAAATGTTCTGTTAGGGAAGTGCCTTATCAGTAAAGCATGGGGCTATTGGGATTGAGCGCGCCCTCAGCAAGTTTGCCGATGACACCAAGCTGTGTGGTTTGGTTGATATGCTGGAGGGAAGGAATGCCATCCAG
>WYDI02023003.1:0-11780 GCA_009867235.2 Psittacus erithacus
AGTTACTGGACTGTTCTTATCTCAACCCGTGGGAGTTACATTCTTTCGATTCTCCTCCCCATCCCTCCAGGAGCGGGCTGGGGGAGGGAGGAAAGGGGAGGAGTGAGAGAGAGACTGCATGGCTGACTGGACTTAAACCACAACGATTATAAACTTAACTTTACTACAGGTCAATTACTCTTAGATCAAATTAGGGTTAGCAGACAAAAAGGAGCACTTTGCCAGAAGACCCATCCCTGCAACTAGGAAAAAAATGTTATCTTTGATACAAGTTATGGGGAGAGACCAAGGTTTGAGAGAACTTTCTGCAGACCAAGGGGAGAAGAGAAGAAAGCAAGTTCCAATACTCATTCCTAAGATGCTCTATTCCAACATTTTACCTTTTTTTTGGGGGGGGGACACCCTACAAATAAAAAAGAAAACCAAAACTAGACAAAACCCAACATACAGCTGCAAGTGAACTGTCACAATGAGTTCAAATTCAGAAGAAAGTCAAGTACTTTTTTCCTCTCTTTACAAAAAAAAGGATTGGGATAGACACACTGATTGAAAAATAAATAAATAATGCTTTATAAATTACTGTGGTTCATTTTGCATGTATATTCTAAAATCACCTTGTTCTATATAGGCCTGAATTTGTCCCAGGGACCACAGTTTTGAAGGGCCACCAAGTGTTTGATTACATAACTCTACAACTGCTCCTAAGCAATTAATGGTGCATGTTTACTGGATTATATAAGTAATAATACAAGCACATCTTACAGGGCTTAATTTTGCAAAGTACCATTAATGGCTTTGTGCTGTATTTTAAGCCGTCAGTATCTTCTATTTTAAAAAAGGACAAATCAAAATGTATGGCCTAGAGTACCCATCCATCCAACTACAGTTTTGAGGTTCTTTACATGTTTCATTTTTGATGAGAACAAACTGTTCAGAAGGCAAACACAGCACCAAAGGGAAAACAAGTAATAAATTAAAAAAACCTCCAGGCTTCTGTAAGGCAAAACCATATTCCTTTTGCTAAAAATGACAAATTACCTGAAGTTTCACAAAATCTGAATTCACTGAAGTATTCCATAAAACATACACAGGACGAACAGAAGAGAAACCAAAAGGTCTGTCTCACCTGTGAGGATATGTTAGGTTATTCAACCTAGCTCTTCACAAGATCCCACAGCCTGGAAACAGTAACTAAGGGGGACATCAGGGACATATGTACACATTTTTACACCACAGCACTACAAGCCAATGTCAGATTCTACAGAAAACATGATAATACTAAAATACAACTGCAGGACAGAGAAAGCCTAGTTAGCTCCTGACCTCGGAGCAATAAGCCACATCATACAGATACAGAAGTAGGATGGTCAGTTTTCAAGCAAGTCCATTGCATGTACTAAGGAAACCCCCCACACACACTATCTTTGGTGTTCAGACTGGCTCCTAGTTGCAAACAGTATTTTCTATTTCACTTTTAGCTCCAGGTGTGACTCACCACTTAACATGATCACAGCAATCATGTTTCTGCTCTTTTTCTCCTGTCAAAGGATAAGCATCACATTGCTTTTCAGTGAAGTGGTCCACCTTTCCACTCTTAAGCTAACGGTGTAAGGTCTGACTCTGTTTTATAGCACTGAAGATGTAATAGCTAATTTACCAGGTCCAGCTGAAGTACTGGTACATGACAGCTATGTTTATTCTCTCATACTAGAAATACTGCAAAGAGTGAAAAGGGATAAAAATGAAAAGCCACACAAAACCCCTGCCCACAAAACTTTAGATGAAAGGTTTCCTATACTTGCAAAATGTTCTCATGTTTAAGGCAGTGACATATATGCTTAAAAAGCTGCTTGATAACTAGGATAAGACAGTTAAGGCATGCTCTCTACTTGAAGTTTCTCTACGTTTTTGAACACAGGCTTGAAGACCCTAAAGCACAGTTGAACCTTTTTCACATTAAGGATAGAAAGGAGTGTTTCTCAGGTAACTCACAGCCACATGACAAGTGGCATTTCCATTCACAAGTGAAGCACAGCTACAAATCTTCTTTACCTGCTAATGCCAGCTGAAGCCCACTTATATCCACTGACTGGGCCATGTTCCCCACATCCATTGAAGCAATCTGCCGAGGGGTCTTCTTAAACAGTTCTCTAGGGGGGGCCAACATCAGCTGAGAAAGAAAGAATTTTTCTGGAGGCGTTATAGGAGGTAAGAAGCCTGTAGAGACACAATGAAAAACAAACCCCGATTTTTGAGACAGTAGCATTAATAGTTTCAATATGCTTCATGCAGAACAAGCATAACTAAAACACAACTAGTGTGTTATTTATGACAAAATTAGCGCAGCTGATGAATCTTTGTGAGTACATACAAAACTATGATCTACTCGGCTCCTACAGTGATGTAAAATACAGCAATACACTGATGGATACCTAAACAAGGTCTATGAGAAAGCTAGAGAGATACTTTTGACAAAGGCAGGCAGTGAAAGGAAACTGGCTTTAAACTGAAAGAGGAGAGGCTTAGATTACATATTAGGAAGAGATTCTTTACTGTAAGGGTGATGAGACACTGGCACAGGTTGCCCAGAGAAGCTGTGGCTGCCCCATCCCTGGCAGTGTTCAAGGCCAGGCTGGATGGGGCTTTGAGCAACCTGGTCTAGTGGAAGGTGTCCCTGCTCATAGCAGGGGGTTTGAACTAGGCAATCTTAAGGTCCTTTCCAACCCAAACCATTCTATGATTGTACACTAAATGATCTTTTAAGTCTCTTCCAACCCAAGAGATTCTGCTGTGCAACATGTGATGCTAAGGCAGCCATAATGGTTTCTTTACACACTGCCCAATCAGGACAACTAGTGTGCTATTAAGTTATCACCACATATCACAAGGCAAGTTATAAAAGCAATTTGGTTTAGAAACTGATCTACTCATCACTGTCACTCTTGTGTTCACTGAAGTGGGAAAAACTCACACATATTTCTTTAAGAGATTTGTTTCACAGCTTTAAAGCTGCCAAAAGCCTCTTATTAGGTCCAGGATTTTGTAACAGCTTTCTCCCCAGCAGAGAAACGGCGTTCTGGCTCAACCAAGGTGCCTATCCCGACACCGAGCGCAGGGATGCTTGGCATGCAAATTCCCATCGCGTCTTCCAAACGCAGAGAGCCACCGAGGGGCGGGAAGCCGACAGGGAGCTGCCGTAAGCAAGCCACGCCGTCGAGCTGTGCCGTTCTTCCCCCCCTCTCCCTCTTTCCTTCGGCCCCGGGACGCACCTGAGAGCGGGGTGCGCTCCGCCTCGTCACCGCCGCGCTCGGGCGCGGGGTTGAGGAGGTGAGCGAAGACGGCGGCGAACGGGTTAGCGGCAAGGGGCTCGGTGCGGTACATCTCCCAAAGGAGGTAGAGGGCGGTGAGGCGCTGCGCGGGGCTGGGCAGGAGGTCGGGCTGCTGCAGCAGGAGGACCAGGACGGATCCCAGGCGGAAGTGCTCGGCCTTGCCGAAGTAGTGGTGGAAGGCGCTGGAGAGGCCCTCGAAGGTGCTGCCGCCAGCCTCCTCCGACACGATGCTCAGCAGGCTCGACAGCTCCTTCGGCGACAGGCTCATCCTGCCGCCCGCCGGGCCGCCGCCCGCGTCGCCGGCCTCCGCTGCGCCGTGAGTGCCGGGCGCCGGGCTGCCCCCGCCACCGGGCATCCGCCCGCTCCGGCAGGGACCCTCCACTCCCCGCCTCCCCACCGCCACCAGCGCGCTGTCGCGCCGGCCTCGCTTTACGGCGCGGCCGTAAGGCGACGGGACGGACAGAGCGTTCCGGCCCGGCAGCCGGGGCGACGACGAGGCGCGCACGCGATTGGCAGAGCCCGCGGCCCCGCCTCTCCTGAACGCGATTGGCCCTAGCTGCCCGCCGGGGGCGGGGCCGGCATGCGGGATTGGCTGCGCCCCGCGGGTCCTGCGGAGCTGGGTAGGGGTGCGGCGGCTGTTGGGGCCGGTAGGGGGCGTGCGGCGGCGGTGGCGGTGGCGAGCGGGGCTCGGGCAAGGGGGGCCCGGTGGCGGCGTAGTGGGGCTCTGGCAGCGGCGTGGGGGCTGCAGCCCAGCTCCTCGCCAGGAGCGCCCGGTGGCCTCCAGCGGGACCGCTGGGGATGGTGGCCCTGTGTGGAGCTGGGAACAAGAGGTTTCCTTTCGGGGCACGGTGAGGGGCTGGAGCAGAGCCCGCCTCCGGGCCCGACCCCTCTGCCCCGCGCGACTCCTGGTTTGGGTCCAGCCGTTGCCTCTTCGTTGCCGTTTCATTTAGCGGCGTGAGCGGTGACATGGTTGAGTGCGTCTCGCTACGAGATCATCCCACTGCTTTGTGGAAGAAGGGAAGAAGTTCTTCACTGTGAGGGTGGTGAGGCACTGGTACAGAGCGCCGAGAGAAGCTGTGGCAGCCTCATCCCTGTCAGTGTTCAAGGCCAGGTTGGATGGGGCTTTGGGCAACCTGATCTAGTGGAAGGTCTCCCTGCCCATGGCAGGGGAGTTGGAACTACATGATACTAAGGTTCTTTCCAATCCAAACCATTCTACGATTCTAAGAGAAGCCTCCACACCCCCCACTTCCCCTGCCATTGCTGCAAATGGGATCAGAGAAATGTTCTGGACACTGTGAGAGGTTGTGTGTTCTGGACACTGTGAGAGGTTGTGTGTCCTGGAAGAGGGATGGAAAGAGGAAGACACCATGGCTGCACCTCAGTTCATGTTAAGAGAGAAGGGTGCTCCAGCTGTCTCTGCCTGGCTGAACAGCTGACTGTCCCAGAGGATGATGTCCATCTGTTTCTTCAGTGATCCAGTCCAGTTGAGAACTGCCCACTTCACTGGTGGTGCTCACAGCAGAGTGGAAGGACAGTGAGCTGCAGTGGCAGTGTGTGGCTGAGAGAACATCCTCCTGAATGCAATGGTCCGTTTCACCAGCTTGGCTGCCATGTAGGAGGGTATCTCTGGGGATGGCAACTTGGAGATGTATCAGGTGTAGCCTGAACAAGTGTCGAGGGCACAGAGCGGAGAGAGAGCTTTCTGTGGTGTGTGCTGGAGAAGGCACTGGCAAGTCCTGACAACAGGCCCTGCTGCTACCAGCTGCTTGTTTTAGTCCCAGAACTCCTCCAGAGTCACCCAGCCCAGGAGACCTTTGGCTTTCTTGTTAGCCCTACTGCTTTTCCATGTGTGCACTTTGCTTCTGGCCATCTGCCATTCAGGTACTTCCCAAGTCAAAGGTTGAATGCTCATCACTATGATTCCAGGCCCCATGAAAATTTTTTTCATTGAGCTCATCTCAAGTGCTCAGTGAACTCATTTTTAATTTTGTTGTGCATAAACCCTGTGACAATGAGTTCTGCAGTTTAAGAACCATGCTGTGTAAACCAGTGCTTGTTCTAATGCTGTTCATTGCTCATCATTCTGTGCATCTCTTATCATGTCTTATCTTGGTTGTCCCTCTCTAAGGACACGTCCTCTTCTCTGGCATCTTCATTCTGCCATCCTTGTTGCCCTTTTCTACTTCTGCTGTACACTTTTTGAGAAAGGGGGACCGAATTTACATCTGGTGTTCAAGCTGTGAGTGTCCCATAGATTCATACACCATTTTTGGCACAAGTCCTGGTTATTTCTCTTCTCTTTTTTTCACGTTTGCTCTTTTGAGCCATGAAGCTGACACTATAGAAGAACTGTCCTCCATGACTTCCTCATCAGGAATAGATAGGTAGCACCCACCACTACAAAAAGGGAAGATTTCTTCCTTTTCCACCCACCCTCATTGCAGTGTTTTACTTTGCGTTTATCAAATATTTGGTATCACTGCCATTTAATTGAGTGTTACAATATTCTGAAAATCCTCTGCAGCACCTGCCTGCCAGTTTTAGTTCTTACAGTCCTGAATGATTTTTTCTCACCAGGGAACAGCATGTACCTGAGGAGAGTGCATGATCCATCCCTTTACGGACACACAGAGGGTTTAGTCCATGGCCTCACCTTTATGCATGCAAGCTCTGGTCATTGCTGTAGTTTCATGCAATTTTCTCAGTACAGAAATTGGACTTGGTGGTTTATAGTTTGTTGGATTATCTCCACAGTTATTTTAAAGGTTCAGACTTGCCACCCTTATTTCTTTGGTACTTAAGACTGTTTTTGTGAGCATCACAGTTCATAGTTTAGCATTTTCATCCTTCAGCTGGTACAGATCTCTTGGGTGAATCTCATCTGATCCTGCTGATGAGTAATGACTCATTTTACACATTTCGTTTCACATCACTTACTAACACTTCACTGTGAGGCAATTCTTCTCACTTGTACCCTGTCAGTAATAAGTTCTTTGGGAATGTCTCCAAGATCCCATGTAGAGATGCAAAGAATTAATTTAACTTTCTTCCTAATCCTTCCCTGAGGATTTTGTATGTTGTGCTTATCTGTTGACTTCAGACTGACCAGCAAATTTTCTGTTTCTGGTGTGCTTGCAAAAGTCATATTTGTTCATTTTTGGGATGAAGTCTATGGCTGGCAAAGATCATGCCTAAAATTATGCCTTAAATTGGGGATGTTTTGCTGGGTGCTAACCCACAGTCAAATAGACCTGTGATGCTTCTGTCCAGGTGGTCTTTTTTTGGTACAGCCTGCTCCTGATAACAAACTCTGCTGAAGATAGCAGAACAAAAAGAATAAACATGTTCAGAAAGAGAAGGCTGCCTCTTATTTTCCTATAAATTTTGGAAATGCAAGCCACCTTTGGATATTGTAGTTACTGGAATAATGAATGTAGAATTGCAGAAATGGACTTCAGAGCAAGAAAAATTTCCCCCGTGTCTGAGATGGCAAAAAAAATTGTAACTCATACATGGCTAATGTAGCCATCTGAAATTATTCTATCCAAAGTAAAAGGTTTCTGGTGAGAACAGGAAAGCTAGCAGTTTAGAAGATGGAATACTTTATACAAGTGGCATGAGCACAAGGGTCAGTTGACAAAGGGAATTTTGAAGTCACAAAGATTTTAAACATTGATATTTCAGGGTATCAAAAATCTCAATCTAAGAAAAAGACGGGGTAAAATACTCATGGGGCAGCAAGTATAGTACATGTGCTGCGAAAGAGTGTTTCTGTAACTGCACAAAGTGCTGTATTTTGTGGGCATATGTGTGCCTCAGATACTCCTGGGCTCAAAACTTACATTTTGTGTGATAAAGAAGTGAGAGTATGTGATACTAGTGCACACTCAAATAAAATGAGTTCTCAGCCAGATTTGATTTCTGAAATGGATCTCATTGCACTTGAGGAGGAAGGCTGGGGCTGCAGCTACCTCAGTGGGTCTGGGGGGATTGGATTCCACAGGAGATACATCACTGCTGCACAGTCTCATCGTGTAAAGGGAAGAGTTTGGTCCTCTGCCTTTGCAGAACTGCTCCTCTGGGAGCAGGCTGAGCATATTTTG
The DNA here is from genome assembly GCA_009867235.2 of Psittacus erithacus. Lineage (NCBI taxonomy): Eukaryota > Metazoa > Chordata > Aves > Psittaciformes > Psittacidae > Psittacus > Psittacus erithacus. The sequence goes on from WYDI02023003.1 coordinate 7,436, forward strand.
TTTCTTTTAGATGGCTTATAGAATAGCTATTAAATGGTCGATAAAACCATGAAATATGCCCATCATTCTTTATGTTTGGGTTTGAGTAAGAACCTCAGTAAAAATCATGCTTTGTGTTCCTAAACAGGGATAAAGGGATTTGGGCTATGCTTATCAGTCTTCTTATCTAACTCTGTCCTGTTGGCTCATGAATGCCAATACAGATGCAGAGATTCCAGACTAAAAGTGACACAGACAACCTAGTTTGGCAAGTAACCCTTTTCAAATACAAATAAACCTTTACAAATGATTTGACCATTAGATGCAATTGTTTCAGCATTTAAATGAACACCAGCCTTTGATAAATGGTTATTATTACTGGAAAATTAGATCCATGACCAAAGGAGAAGGTTAAGTTTGATTTGATTTGATTTCCTGAGCTAAAGGAAGGCCAAGTAACTTAACTGTAAAAGTTGTTTTTCCTTCTTGCCATATTAAAATTGATTATATTATTGTTTGCTATTGCATTTTAGATGACAGCCAAGAAGCACGAACTGCATTGTGGGCACTAGAAAAAAAACCTACTAGTGAAGGATCAATAGGAAAAGACAGCATTTGGAAGGAGAAGGAAAAAGTGGAAAAGAAGATGTATTAAATTGACTTGCTCTGCAGCAAGAAAAGTTTCATCTACCGAAAGGCTGAATACTTGGGAAACAACTCTTGCCAGCATATCTTTTATCCCACAATTCATTTGGGAAGAACACAGTGGGAAAGAATTAAATCACACCTTAAAGTCAAAGGGTAGATTAAAGCACTTCCAGATTGTTCTGTTTATTCTCATGAGAATTCCCTCTCATACACAAATTCTTTCCATAATAATTTAACTGACACAGTCTACAGTGTATTTTAAACAGCAACATATCAGAAAGAGGAAGGAGTAGGTGCAATGTGTATGCACCTCTTCATGTGTATCTCTCTAGTGAGCATGTTTTCCTTCCCAGTTCATCTCTTCAATTCAAAACAGAAGACAGGACCACCAATGCAGAAAAGATTTTCTTATTCCTGGAGCAGTCAACAATACTGGCGTGCTAATGGTGCCTAAAAGCCTTCCTGAGTAACTGCATGAGAATACATCTTCACTTGTTAGTCAGACCTCAAAGATGCCAAGGGCTCTTGGATACAGCTGGAAGAGCACTTAACAAACACAAAAAATGTCATCACATGAATAGGTTAACAAGTGATGGATACTGGGTGGCTTGGAAATAGACATGTTTGTTGCTGAATTATTTAACTACTGCGAATTTTAGTGATACCTCTGCATTTTTAACCAGTTTTCAAAGGGTGGATGCTCACATGTGTGAATTAATGTTAATCAACCCATTTGCTTTCTTTAGTGTTACACACCTGAGAAGAGATTGCATTTTGGTCCCAATTAAAATCAGTGGCGAGAGTCCACAGCAAGGTCATATTGGTACATAGAAGCAGCATATAATATGGGTATTTGCATATGTATTTTCCCATAGACCCTGCTGACAAAGAAACCCCTGATAATTCAGAAGTATTTGTTTAATCAAAAAATTATTTGAAGCAAAATGATGTTTTTATTTGTTCTTTTTTTCTTGCTGTTTAATCAGACAGGTTTTTTGGGTTTTTTTTTAATCCACCTGTAATTCTAAAATAGCACATTTTGTGTGAAATCATTCAGTATGTGCAACACTTGGGAACTCTTCATTGTGAACTTTGAGCACGCAGCATTTTTAATTTTAGCTATGCAATTGTGCATCTAACTCAAATAAGACTATTTCTGTTCCCTGGCTCGATAACTCTATTTATGCTTTATGCTTCTGTTTACATCCAAAATCAATTTCAGTTAAATCTTTACCTATACAGATAAAGGAAGGACTTTGTGCTTAAACTACAATTTTGAAATCCATCTTCTGAAAGAGTGTTCAATAATTCAGAGCTGATTACAGAGCTCTTGTCCAGGAAGTAGGAGATTCAGGTTCTTTTTCTTTATCTGCCCATATGGTTTTAAACTTCAGCCCAGGCTGTGGCTATTAGGAGTCACACAGAGTGTTACCTCCTCTGGCTGAAGTTACTTTGCTTTGTTTACAGAAATTAAAGATTCACCAGAAGGGAAAGGGAGAAAAAGCAAGGTCTGGTAGTTTTAGTGAGAGTGTGCTTGCTGAGATGCAGGATGGTGCTCTAGTGCTGCTTCAGGAGCAAGGCAAATGTACTCAATGGCAATGAGGTACAAAAGCATAAAAATAAACACATGTAGGGGCTGGAAATCTGTTGTCTTTCTTGCCCATTGAAACTCCTAGTCATTGGAGAGTCACATCTTCCAATTTTTTCCCTTTAAGAAAGAAAATTTCAGAAACTCAGTCAGGAAACTCTCTTTCTCTCATATGTATAGAATTGTATATGTTCGTGCTTATTCATGTGTAAAGATACACACTCATATTTAAATATTAAACCAAAAATTTCTCATTAGAAATCTATTTCAGGTAGGGAACAAGTAGGTTTAGAGTATCTGATGATGTGACAATTTTCCATGTGACATTTGACCGGAAAGATGCATGGAAAAGCTTAATTTGTAAATGTGCTTTTAGGACCTAATACAATCCTTTTTTGCAAGAAGACAAAATGTCAATAGTACTTTTACTGGCATCATTGAGCATTGTGGTACAATGTTATACAGAGACCAGGCAAAGAGAGAACCTCAAATTGCAAAGACCCATTTATAAAAGTATCATCAAAAATATCTGATGATTTTGTTTTCCTCCAGCAGTGGTGCAGCTCCACGTATTTGTCTGCATCCTGAGTTCTGCATCATTTGTTTTCTCATGTTCCTATATGTTTCAAACACCCAGTGAGCTGTTAGCAGTGCTTTCTTTCTAAGTGCCTACAAAGTTTCTCTTGTGCCTGACTCTTTATTGCCTCCTAAGTATGCTGCATATTCTCAAAGTGTCTTGTTATTCATCCTGTCTCCTATTTTACGCTGAAAGCTTTTAAATGCATTTTAATGATGCATAACAGCAATATAATGAGCCTAATAGCATGCTATTGATTTTCATGTGAAACTGACATTTGAACATTACAATAGCCTTTTAACAGTGTGTATATTTAATGTGATTTAAATGCAACACAATATCTCCCTGTTAAAAAAAAGTTCTACAATCTCTATCTACTGAACATCTCCCCCACACACACACTCCCCCCCCCCGCAATCTGTTTGTTGCAATCGGCTGCATTAGAAGTGAATCATTCTCAGTGTCTTAAAACAAGCAAGCCGTAATCCTTGGTACAAGGAAATAAAAAGGAAAAACACAAAATTGCTCTATCCAGACACAGCTTTGCTTATCTGCTCTGGTCACAACGAAGGTATTGATGATCCACATCCAAGTCAGAGAATGCAACTCATTAGCTCCATAGCAAAGTAAACTGCACAAGGATGCCCTCTAAATAGGAGATAGCTGAGTTAGGAGACACCCTACCTCAGGCTAAGTGGGTGGACTAAGGAACACGAAGAGAAAAATGACACCAGCAAACACAGACATCAACGTAAGAAAGAAGTTCCCTGTAACTACATCCAATGGGGAGTTTTGTTTTCAGGAGAGGTTTCTGAGAAGCCAATGATCAAGCTGTGCAGCAGCCATACTGTGCCCTGACTAGCCTGTGTGCGTGGCAGCTTGGACATAAAACTGACAGCAGGGTTGCCAGGTTGCATCACCCATAGATTTCCCCTGTGTTATAAGTAAAGACATTCTCCCAACAGTGATGTGGCATGTGTTTTTCAGGCAGTGTTTATAACAAACGAATACAAGTCGTGTTTACATCAGGTATTAACCTTACCCCTCCGGCTTTTCACAGCATCACTTATATTCTTTACACCGCAATTATCTGTGCAGCAACATAAATGTGCATGACACTATCAAGATATTAAGAAATACAGTTTCTGCCCTATGGGCTGACTGAACATAAGGTAGTACAGAGAAGAAGAGACAGAAGCAAAGGACCGGGGAAACAAGGAAGACTTACACTTTTGTAAGGTCTTCAGTTTGCTTGCTTTCCCGATGTGCAGCTGTTGGTTTGTAACCACATCAACCAAGAGGATCATCTGACAAGTCATGATTCAGACTTTATAGCAGTTGAGTATAATTAGACAGGGGGTTTGCTACTGAGCTTAAAAAAAACCCTAAAACAGCTGCTTTGGTTGCCATTTTGTTCAGATGTTTTCCCAATCTCTGTGCTTTTCTTTCAAGATCATGATGCAAGTGAGTTCAAAGGCAAAATTTCTAAGAGTATGTAAGTGATTTTGAAGATGCTTTTTGAATTAGCAGTAGTCCCAGCATGCAAGTTAGGC
>WYDI02023003.1:11880-66318 GCA_009867235.2 Psittacus erithacus
TTGAAGCACAAACTAAAAGCTATGGCAAAAGCAAAGGAGGTGGACAAGACAGCAGCTTCTGTTCTTGTTCTTGTTCTTGTTCTTGTTCTTGTTCTTGTTCTTGTTCTGTTCTGTTTTTCTGCCAACCGCCATGAGGAAAGTCCCCTTTGGCTTCTCCTGTACAAACCATTCTTTTTTTTTGATCTCATGTTTGCACTTGTGTCTCACAACAATCAGAAGTTCCTCGAGGATGTGGAACTACCTTGTTCCCTGTCTGTTAAGTGTGAATATAAAGGCCCAACTCCACAATGCTGCCAGTTCAATGAAATGGAGAGGTAGTAAATTCAAGTCTTGCAAACAAAAAGCACTTTATATCCTGCATACATAAAAAGAATTTGCTGCCACAGACTGTCGGCGAGGCCAAGGTTGTAAGGAGGCACACAACACTCAAAGATGAGAAAATATCTATAGTTAATGCAGGAAAGGATAAATTTAGAAGGTGTAAAAGTGCTTCTTCAGCTTCAATCTATTAATGATGGATGAGACCTTTCTGGAAACTATTTCCTCTGAAGTAGCTAGTCTTGGTCACCGGCAGACATGAATCTCTAAACCATAAATCTGATGAACTATAGCAATTTCTGTGTTACTCACACCTGAGAGAGTCTGCTGACTTCAGAGTGCACAATGGGTTTTGTCTAAAGCACATCATCCATCATGGGTGCCGAAAAAGTGTATTCATTCTGTGATGGTGTGAAAAACTGCCCAACAGGCAGTTGGTTTGCAGGACAGTGGGTAATATGGTGTCAGTGTACAAGACCTTGCATTCATTCCTGTGCTGTTGCATGCCTAAAAGGATCCCGGGTTTTGAAATTAGTGCACCTCCTGCTCTTCCTTTTAATTCTTTGCTCAAAATCCAGCTCAAACTTCCTCTCTCATCCTGACTATTTATATGTATACATAGAAACAAATGTTTTGTAAAGATGTGAGAGGCATTCTGCTTTATTCCCAGGGGCAAATAAAGCCTTTTATTTTTAGTCTAGTTTCCTAAGGAAATGAGACTGATGCAATCACATTGTCTATTTGTCTGTCTATCAAATAAGCCCCCTTCCCCCTTTCCCTTCCTCGTTTCCCTCCCCCCATACACTTCTCACCATTAATCTTTTCCAGCCAGATCTGACTGAAAATTATTATTTCAAAAGTGTTAATGAACATAAGTTTTATGAAAATCAGTGGCTGGGCCAGAGGAGAGATCTCATTTGTTCCCTCACTGGAAAAGTAAGTACTGGTTGAATTCAGCAGGCAGGTGGCCACAGGCTGGCAAGTCACTTTGTGCATAGTTTTAACACTACCGTGATGCATGGTGGGAGAACAAGAGGGTCTGGGGTGGCAGTTCAGAGGTACTTTGGGGGGTGCTTGGAAGGATTTCTGGGCAGGGAGAGGTGGCACAGGGAAAGGGAAGGAGTGGTGTTTTTGGACATGTAGGAGGCAGGGGTCTTTATATCCCAAAGGGACTGAATGTTAAGGTCATGTTCTGGGAAGCTTCTCAGTGGTGGCTTGAGGAACATGGTGGAAAAGAAATGCAAAGCCCGTGCTAGAGAAGTGGTCCTCACTGCCTTTGCCATTACCTGACCAGTGTTTCCCAGGCAATTCCTGCCATGGAAAATAATATACACTGGAGGAATAGAGACAGGGTCACATCTAACTTGTCAGTTGGTAACCCCTCTGCAAGTGTGTGTGCTGACTCAAATGAAGAGAGCAGATTTGCCCATATAGTAAGCTGTGGGCAGTGTCTGGGATTTTCTAGTGTCACTGTGGGAGACTTTTACCTACCAAATATGCCAAGTATATTCAGACCAAGGCAGAAGCCCAGCCTGTCCCCTGGCTGCCTGACCACTGTCTATTCTGCTGTAAGATACAGACCTGAGCAGTATATGTATGTTCCTGTGCTGGAGGGAAGTATGTAGCATAATTATTTACTTTACCTGTGTTTGCAGTGATGTCTGAAAGACAGTCCAGATGCTTGGGAAATAGTCTGAAGATAAAGCTAAGATTCTAAGCCTAGCAAACATGAGTTCCTTTCTCCATTGTGGCATATATATTCTCTTCTATTTCAGCATCACAGCATTGTCTCCAGTGACCTGTATTTGAAGTCTGAGTGGCAATGGAAATGCCATTTGGAGATATGTAGCATGATGCCACATAATGGAAGAAGGGCACACAGGTGGAAGAAAAAGCAGTTTTGGTTTTCAGACAACTTCTCCAACTTAGCCTGACATCTACTAATGCCTTCCTAACATCCTTATTGCGATGTCTGGGAATTTTTAACGGAGAAGTTGGTAAGATCATTTAAGAAACCAAGCCACCTTTAGTTCCTCCCTGTTCATTAATATGCTGACCAACAGATATTTTTAGCAAAGAGATTAGGTGTTTTGTCACACTTCTGGGAAGCATCTGCCTCTGTTAGGGAATTCCAACAAGTCAGTACCCTAAAAATGTCTTTAAAACACTATTGGTGACATGCCTTTTCTTCAATTGCCCTACCCTTCCTCTCTAAACATAAGCTACTTGTTTCCTAAACTCTTTCAAGCTTAAATCTGAAGTATCTGAGTGTCTGGAAACTACTGCCTTGCTAGGAACTCTGAACAGGCTAATGGGTAGAGATGGGATAACAAAAATATCACAAAAGCGGTGACCCTGTTGTGATGAGCAATCTAAATACGAAAATTCTCTTTTCTCTTCCCCCACTAACAACAACAACAGCAAAATAGTTTTCTTCTTAGACAGGTATCAAGGCAGGAATCTGGGGAGAGGGGGAGAAGGGCAATAAAGGTTCCCTGGTATCCTGCAAGTGTGTAGTGATTCTGGACACAGATCCAGATCTTTTTTAAATGTAGTTGGCCTTGGAGCGAATGGGAAAGGAAGAAGAGTCAAGTATTTGCAGCATGAAAGTCCTCCTCTCACATACACAAAGTGAGATGCACACAAGCGTGCCTCTTGCAGTACAGAGACACGAGCCCCTGTGGCACCCCTGATTTCTCTTGCCATCCCTGCCTACCACAGAAGACTGGCATTCTTAACTGACGCCCTCACAGGAGCTGTGAAGGGGCAAAGTGCCGTGTTAACACAAATGACACAGAGCACACTGGCATCCAAACGAGTCCTAAGGCTGAGCCATTTTGCCTTCAGCAACTGAAATAGTTCTGTATTTAATATATAATTAAACCTTCTTTTCCCCATCAGGTGATCTGAGCTCAGCATATAACTTTGCATGCCAGGACAGAGGATGGTGAGGTGGGTCAAATAATACAACAATAGACAGAAACATTCTATTTATAAGTATATTATTGGAAATAAACTGAGTCCCTTCTCCAAAGGAAAAACCAGGGTTTTCCCTTGTTTCATGCACTACACATCCCATGCTTGTGTTCATAAATGTTTCCCTGTGATCAGCCACCACCTGCAGATCTATGTCCCTGACTGTCAATCATTCCTGTATTTCTTTCAGAGATCACCCAAGGACAGACACATGCAGTCAGTGTAGCTGGAAAAGTGCACTCTGTCTCAGCCAGCTACTATTTCACACGTATTAGCCACCAGAGCCTGTGGTTTAGCATCAGCAACCACAGCACAAACATCTTACTATCACAGCATTAAGAGCTGTCTAATCAACATGAAAATGGTTACCTAAGCCTGGAACAGCCATCTCCCAGCTGGTAGTGATGACCCATTCGTGCATTGGGTCCTCCCTGGTTTATAACAGCATAACAGCACCTGTGGGTCAGAGCAAGCTTTTCACAGGGCTCCACGAAGGCGGCTTTCCCTATGCAATACCTCTGTAGCTGCAGTTCATCACCCCTACTCTAGATCTTGATGCAATTTCACAACCTTGTGGCACCAGAAACCTCAGCTGGCAAGGGTTGAAGCAAACAACAGCTGTCTGCATTCTGCTACATCAGCAGCACCATTCTTTGCCAGGAACTACCACCATCAAGTAAGGGTTAAAAAGAAACACTGCTGAAATGCCCATCATGGCCACGGCCTTCTGTGTGCATCCTTCTGAAACAACATCACTGTCCAAAACAGGAACAGCTCATTCACTGGTGCAGGATCCATGCCTGGGCAGCAGCTGAATAGGATACAGGGGAGAAAATGCTGAATCAGAAGTATTTTATTTTTGGTAGTTTAATAATGGTCTAGGACCATCTGTGAGCAGGAACTGAGGAAGACAAACACATCTTTCCGCAGCACATGGTGAAACAGTTCCTTAGGTCGTTCATACTGGTGATGCTTTGAAGACCTAGCCACCCTCCCAAAACCCCTCGCGTGGACTTGCATATAGAACTGTGACTCAAATGTGTGCTTTCAGGCAAATTTGGTTTGTCTGGGTATCCACACTCACATATGTAAGCCAGGGTAAGTCCTACAGAGAGAAGCAGGCAGAGGTGTAACTTGCCAGAGCTGCAAATGCATAGCAGAACTGAAAGAATCAGTTTTCGTGAGTCCTAGCACTGCTTTTCAGCCAAAAAACGGGCAAAGCAGTTAACAAAGCTAGCTTGATTTCAGTTCCTCTGTTAACTTACTGCTTTCTCCATATAGGTATAGAAAGTGCCTGTATGGATGTACCTGTTCCTGTAGTTTTGTAGGTACATTCTTCCTCTTTAGAGGATGGCATGCCCCAACAAGCTCCTCAGTTCACAGCGTCCTTCTTCTGGCCACAAGGAGTTACTGCAGCTTCTACAGGCTGTGCCAGGCACAAGGTAGGTGGGAGCTACTATAGGATAGTTTGATAGGATGAAAATGCTTCTGAAAATGGTTTCTATTGTTAAGGTCCCGAGTCTTGTTGCTGGAGAACATAAGCAATTATAAGACAAGCCACTATGTCCTTCAGAAGACTTAATCTGTGCCATGAATGGAACAACTCAAATACACCTACCACTGTGAGTACAGCCTTGCAAAAAGGAGCACAGAGAAATGTCAATAATGTACTTAGATAAATGGTTTCAACAGGGAAAAGTGAGTTTGCTCAGTGCAGTTTATTTATGATCTGAACATTCAGAGCATTTTGAAAGTCTGCTTGATCAACAAAGGAAGAAACCAACTCTATATTTACAGAGTCTTGTATCAATCTCCCCATTCCCAACCGCTCTTAAACCTGTGGCTAATTTCAGCCAAAGGAAGGAGAAGGGCAGGGGCCTGGAAGAGATGGAGGTGTACAAGCTCCATCAGATGGAAACTTGGTGGAGAAGGGCTCTGCCAGCCCTAACACAGAGGCCTTGGGAGAGAGTCCAGGACCACACTGGAAGGAGGGGATACAGGAGGCATCATGGGAAGGCGGAATAGAAGATGTAAAGGCAATGTGGGGATCTGCAGAGAGGATACAGGGAGACTATTACAGTAAGGGAAGGCAGAGAGGAAAGCAGAGGCTGTTACAGGTTTTGCTGGTTCTGCTGCCTGCAAAATCCTCTTCTTTGACGTGAAAGGAATGTGAAGGTGCAAGACAACAGGAATTAGTAAATGATCAGTAACAGTGCTTTTCAATGAGCTTCACGAGCTGTTGGAGAGGTGTTTAAGCTGTATTCCATTTTCATAGATAAGGAGATGAAAGCTCTGGCTTAAGTCCAAAGCTTTCAAAAGCAGAAACTACTTTTAAGAGCTCTCCTTGATGCTCAGCACCAGAACTCCAAAGGGATTGATTTCACTGTTGCTATTGTTGTCAACTGTATGCTGATTCCTTCTGCAAGGCTAGGTCTAAACCTGTACACTCAATAGCAGCAATAGCTTCTGAAAATTCAGGCTTTGTTGGCTTGCTGGGTTTTCCCAAAGTGTGTAAGAAGAGACTAGTTTATGAGTGAAATAGGTATCTAAAAACATCCTAATTGTTACTATTGTGCCATGACAAGAATGGAAACAAAGACTTTGTGGGCTTAAGACACTTATAAAAAGGGCAAGGTAAAACAAAGATCAGAAGAAAAGACTTCCAAGTAAATCCATTCATCCGTGCAAATGGGAAGGGAAGCAAGGCATGTTTTCAAATCTTTCTCAATCTCCTGTAAAGACTAGGCAGATGGTTTGGGTGCATTTCTGTAAGCGTGTGATGAATATTTTATTCCTGAAAGGAACAGAAAACACGAATGTGTAGGTAGTTACCAGCTCCACTGAAACGAGGGAGAAACAACACAGGACTTCTTTAGAAACTGTGTGAACTGGTACTCCAGAACAGAAAAATCCCCACAAATTTTGTTCATAGCAGCATAATTAAAAAAAAGGAAGAGAGAGAATAGTTATTTCTCAGAATGATGCATTTCCAGTGTTAATTGTTCTGTGGCCATGGTTGTTTCAAAGATTAAGGTCTCTTTTGCGTACTTGCAAAAACAAGGGTGGTGAAAAGCCTCCCGGTTCCGTTGAAATGACAAGTGTCATGTTCAAGTCAGCCAGCAGCCAAAACAGGAGGAAATCACAGAGGTTTCAAACAGGGCACAGCAGTCAGGTAGAAGCAGAAATGCAATACTGATCAAAAAGAGCAAGTTCAAACCCAGTCCTAGGCATGTGCAGCACAGTTCCTGCCAGGCACTATCAGCAATGTGCCAAGTACAGTCTCAGAGTAACCCTGAATGTCATGGCAGATCAGTGGGAAGATGTAAGAATCACAACAGAAATGCTCCTTTGGGGATCCCCAGTACACAAAAATGAGTAAAAAAATTGCCAGGAAAAATGATCTTAAAGGGTACCTTAAAGGCACTCACATTTTAAAGCTTGTCTCAAAGTGCTGACACTTTGGTGACAATCAAAAAGTTTTGTGCTGTGACACAGTTCTGCCACTTCTGCAGCTGCAGCTCCCCATAGGTTGTTTGAAATCCTTAGGAGGTGAGCAGAAATGGTGATTCCTCCCTGCACCTTCTGCCACACTGCCATGCCCAGCTCTGGCACCACTGACACCACCAGCAGCCCCAACATGCTCACCCTTACAACACTGCTTGGCTGGTAACATAGTGTTGAGCCCTGTGGTGGGAGATGCCAACTCTCTGCAGCTGTCAAATGGGGGGGCAGGATTCAGGAAAATGTGAAGCAGTAGAGTTTTATGGGGCTTCAAGCTGGCTGTAGGGTCCTTGCGTGCGCGGGGTTATAGGAAATCCCATAGAACAGGAGTACAGCATCAGACCCCATATAGGCAGGGCAGAGACAGTAGAAACTTTAAGGAAGATAATACACTTTCATGTGTTTCTGTTCTGCAGCTCTTGCATGCCTTGAGTCATCTCTGACTGAGAAAAAGACATGGTTATTTCATGATTTCCAAAAGCTCTTACTGGCTGCATGGACAACAGTCCATGGGGATGGTTGTTCAAAGGAAAAGCAGGATAAGCACCTAAAGGAAATCTTTAAAACAACAAGAACCTCTGGTTCCAAGTGCAGCAAAATAAAATGGAAATTCTGCCAGCTTCCTAGGACATGCTTTTAGCTAAGGCAGATTATACCCAAGTCCAGCAAAAGACAGCTATGGTAAAAACACCACCCACCTTCATACAGAAACAAGATGGGGCACTATAAACAATGCTGGTGTACTTTTGAAGGTGTTTTGGGGCTTATTTTCCTGAAGTCACCTAACTGGCCTCATGAAGACTTTTTGATCTTGGAAGATGAATTATCATGAGGATTTTAGATCAGGAAACAGCCCTGGAGGAAGCTGCTGCTAACACTGGCCACTCCACTTCAGGCTTCCTTTGAGACTGCCTAGCACGAGTGGATGCCAGCAGCTATGCTTTCAGTAGCTTGTTCATGCAGCAATACCTTTTTCCTACCAAGGTCATTTGCTTTCACTGCTGAAACACCGCTGCTCTACAGAAAATTGCAGTTAGGAAATGGGCAGGTCACAACCTCTGCTTAGGAAGTTTTGTCCTCTTTCCTCTGGGCTTTTCACCATGTCACAGTTTACAAACCCTTTGCACCTTTATGTCTGATTCTGCCACCTTTGTTCTTGGCACTGTTAATTTGCTCTGTTGTTTCAGAGCTCATAACACCAAGTTTTATTCACTACATTCCAAAAGGTATCAAAACTGCTGGCTGTTAGATTCATTCTCCTTAAAGAGTACCAATGTATTTTAGGAGGCCAGCTTTTCCATTCCCACTACAGTATAGCAACTATGTCATGCCCAAAATAAATGGTATTCTTGGAATGCAGTTTCTTATCTAGGGCTGGGCATTCCTTTCCTTTTGTACCAGAATAATTTTAGTGTCTTATTTCAGAGTCAAACTGGGTAATACATAAAAGGCCAGAGGGGATGGGGTCTATCCATAGCTATGTCTTTGAGAATGAAAATGCCTCTGAGACAGGAGGTCAGGCCCCTGGAGGATGGACAGGGAGGGTGTCCTGGGCAGTAATATGCGAAGTACCTTCTTCTTTCCATCATACCAGAAGTCATCAACAGCATGTCCTCTTGGCTTCCTCGGGTCATTATCAATGGGGTTGGGCAAGCTGTGATGAAGAGAGGTCTTCTGCGCCTATGGAAGGTGGAGAGTAAAGTAGCTGTGACTTAACTCTGGCAGAGTGCAGAGGCATTACTGAGCACTGGTGGTGGTGATAGGATTGTTAAGTGAATGGCAGGACAAGTCATGGTCACACTCCTCTGCCGTCCTTTGCAGAAACAGTGGCTTTGAAGCCTGGGTTTCCCCTCTGTCTCCTGTGTCCTCTGCAGGGATTTGCTGTATGTGAGTATAGGGTTAAGGGATTGTTCTTCCCTCTAGTGTTTTAGAGAGCTGGAATTTGAGTGAGATAAGGAAAAAGCTAGAGAATTACTACCTTAAACCACATATATATCTTAAGAATTATTTGTCAAATACCTTGAAATGTGATAGCCCTTCCAATGTCACAGAAACTGCGATTCCCAGAACAGGTTTGGCAGTCCTAAATTGAAGAAGTGGGTTTTGCAATTGGAAGTCACGAAGTTATGCTAGAAAGAAAACAAGAAGTGGAATCAGCAGCACATTTTGGACATCACTGTCCTAAATAGTTTATCAAAAGACCTAGTACTTGAATGAGTTCAGCAAGTGGAAATTTAGAAATGCACATTATGTTATTGTTGACAAGGAAAAAGCCATGAAATATTATTGCATAAAACTGTGAGTCAGGACCTCTAATGTGTTTTTACAGTGTTGCCTGTAGCTTAATTGCACTTGTTCCTGATAGTGTATTATATCTTCTTATACCTTTATTATTATACAGGCATTAATTTAATCAGAGATAATACATGAAACCTCTGGAATTAATTACAGGTTGTAACAATTTTGTTACCTTACTAGAGCAGGTGGGAAGACAAAAACATGTGGATCCATAAACATTAACTGGCTTTTGCAATCCAGTCATTACCGGAGAAGGACGATGAACATTAAATTACTTGGAAATGTAGCCAAGAATGCTCAGGCATTTCCACAGGAGATCTCGGTGTGGAAGACTTTGCCTACCTTTGCCATTTCCTGGATCCTTTCAAACCTAAATACATCTTGTGTTTTAATCTATTTAAAATATCTAAGTTTAAGGATTGCTTCTGCAGATTCTTAGGATCTGAGACGTCTGGCAGCAGGGGCCTTTGCAGTGTAGTTTCAATGGAGGCATGCTGCCAGGAGTTGGGAGCTGTGTGTGAATTGCTGTGATTTCCCTTTGGGTCCTCTCATTTCTGCCAGATTTGAAGTGGACTTTCTGCAAGTGAGAAGCAAACATGGCCCCCTTCCAACAGAACAATGTCTGGGAGGGTGTCTGATGTGTAAAACCTTGTCGAGGAGCCTTTCAAAGCATCTTAAAAAATCTCCTCTTCTGGAGTATTTCTCATAATGAAGAAAGTCATCGTTTGGGTATAGGAGGCAGAGGGCATCTTACTTGGTTGCCTAATCTTTCTGATCGCAGAGTTACATTAGAAAGTAACTCTATCTTATATAAAATGATTCATCTTATACTATTTCTAAAATGCTGCTAGTTCCTCAGTACACCATTCAGCATAGTAAAAAACTTCCTGATCATCAGGATTTGCTTAGTATTTAATCTAACCCTTCCTTCTTGAAAAATAATAATCTCTTACTGCTTTTAGTGAATTGTTTTTTAAACCAAATAAATTTCTTTGTGTTTAACTCGCTGATACTTGTAAGCAGCTATTTTGTGCTTCATTTCAGCTGCCACTTTCAGCCGAGATACACATAGATCAAACCCATCCAGTCTGAGCTCACGAGTCAGCTTTAAACCCTTAATTATGTCTGTTGTTCTTGTCTTAAACTGTCTCCACTAGATCTACATCATTCAAGCACTGAAGGACTCTGAAATTAATACGAAACCTCAAGAATGGTCCCTCCAGACTTCTGTAGAGGAGGACTGTTACCTACCTGGGTTGTGATTTGACTCCAGAGTGCAGGAACTATATATTCCTATGTTACATGGAAAGCCTGGCAGTCTTAGCAGTGGGGGATTTTGGATCTTGGAGGTCCTTTCAAGGGTGATCTTGTGCCTGGAACAGCATGCTGAGGGCTTAAGGTTGCAGCTGGGTGCTCATCTAGTGTGTCACCACATCCACTTCATACTTCAGCGTAGATGAATTCCCCTGGAATGAGTGTATTTTAGTTATCTTCCCTCTCAATGTATTAGCCAGGAGTTTGAATTTCCAATGTTGTATTCACTAGTGCGTATTATTTCCCTAGCTCCCTACACATTACTTCTCTGCACTCTCTGCTGCCTCTAATACATCCAAATTCAGGATCATCTGGGATGTTGATCAATTGTGTCTTGGGAATTGAATTAGCTCACTGATGAGGGCTTTTTCAGACACTAATACAGACACTAGGTGAAGACTCAAACTGGAAACATGGAGATGATGAGACTGTGCACCTGCAGAATGCTGGCCAAATTCCAGCTAATGTTTTGTTATAAGTATAAATAAATTAAGCTCCATCTTTAGGCTCTCATTTTGTGACAAATGCAAACAAATCTCCCTACAGTCTCCTGTCTGAAAGATCAGCCTATTTCTTTCCCCCAGCCCATGACATCCATTTGCACCCTGGTTTTCCACAGTCACAACATGATTAAAGAACTAACCTATCCAAAACAAACAAATAAAAGTTAGTTTCTTACTAGTTTAGTTAATACAATTCACTACAGGAGGTTGGGGGAGCTGGGGGGAGCATGGAAAACCTGTGTTGGTGGTAGCCCATACGTATATCAGCTTCAACTATGTGATTGCAGTCCTTGGAGCCTATCCTAAAGCACTGCACACTCTAAGTGTGTTCAAGCACTGCCAGCCATCACCCTCCACACTCCCCCCCACAGTGTAGGCTCAGAGGGCTTGAGACCCTCTGCAGAGACAGGAGGCCTGGACCACTGTGGCCCATTCCATCATTCGTCATTCGTTTTATGTCACGAGAAATCCCCCTTCCCTGAGCATCTCGAGAACACCCAGAGTAAAAAATTATGTATCTGTTTGATGGATAAAAAGATGAAGCCGTGTGAAGTTAAAGGGCATGCCCAGGCTGGAAAGGCAGTCAGTGACAAACGCAAGAAGAAAAAGCAAACTTTTCCCCATGACTGTTCCCTGCACCCTATGCAGTCTGTGCTCTGCCTCATGGATGTTCAGAATCTGTGCAGTTTATTCCAGGGATGACTGATGCTGTGCTCTAACGTAGTCTGAATGGCAGACTCCCTGCCTTGTGCTATTTGGTTCTGAAATCTAGGAGATGCACAGCATCATAAATAACCCAAACACGGTCATTTCAGAGTGCATATTAAGGGTGGCATAAGGCCAGAAACCTCATTTTCTTTCCATTCTTTCCTTTCAAATGCATCTTCATTTTTTCTAAAGCTATTTTCTCCTGCCTACTAACCTTAAGTACCTTCAAGCAATTGAGTAAGATAGTCCTATCTTTTCTAGACTGTATCAGAGGACATATAAAAGGAAGTGTATAACTTCTCACAGCACCCTGGTTTTGACTAACAATCTAGATTCCTGTCCTCCCTGGTTTTATTTGCCTCTCTAAACACCAGAATTATAAAACTATTGCCTCACAGGAGATCCTCAGGTCACCCAAATCCTGGTCAAGTACTGGCTGTGGAAATAGCCAGCACATCGCTGCAGGACTTTCTCCATGAACATAAACCTTTTGCTAGCTGTTGCCAAAGACTAGTTGGCGGGTAGAGGATGCGTCATTTGGTGATGAGATGTATACATGAAGGGTGATTTTGCCTTGCTGGGTTTTTTTGTTAAATAATACAATAAACATGTTCAATTTCTTTCTGCAAGCCTTTTTGACCCTGTCAAAGCCTGGCAGCATCAATGACATGGTGCATGCTGAATGGCTTCATACTCATGGCTCTGGTAAGTTCACATGTCCTGCTGACTTCTGTGGGAAATGAGATCCTCAGGGGATGGGAGTGAGAGTGGTGGTATCCTAAAATTCACAGGTGTTCTGGCAGCAAGCATCTCTGCATCCTCCTCGGGATGTCAGGGGATGCTGTGCACAAATGCCACATGGTGAAAGAACTACGCTTCTACTTTCAATAGGTGTGTTTATTACAACATATATTACAAAGGACTTTGGTTTACTCTGGTGTCATGGATCAGTGTTCCTTCTCCCTCTTCCCCCTCCAAAGCCATTTCTCGGAGGTTGTTTGTTAGTTGTGTTCTACCGGTTCCATGTATTGGAAAAGCTGCTTATCTAAAAAGCATGAATGATCCCATTTTGATTGAGTGATTGTTGGGCCAGCTTGGATGTGGTTACAAAGCCCGTGGTGCTGAAGGAGTACTGTTGGTGGGGTTCAACCAGAAGCATGCCTGGAGATGCAATTAACAGAGGCAGGTGTGCATGGCACCGTATCCTGGAACCTATGGCTTGACTCTTTTGCTAATTCTTGAGCACAGCAGCACCTCATAGGGCGGCAAATCTCCTTGGTCCTCTCCTCAATTATGTCTCAAATCATCTGGCTCAAAGCGCAAGGTTGAGTGTAAAAACCAGTAACAGAAATTAATATTCAAATAGCTGGAAAAAACCACGTAAACTGTCAAGTCTCACATGTTTTCAGAGGATTGTGTTGGGGGAAGGGGAAACTTCTGAGCTATTCTTATCCTGTAAGAACATTTAAAGTAACTCCCTCTTATGCTCCCGTGAATTTTTAAGCACATTGTTATGTGCATGTCCATCTTCTCCTTTTAACAGCTTTTATTTTTGTACCAGACAACTAGTATGCTCACAATGCTGGTTCGCTATTCTAGGTATGGAAATGAAATCATTGCTTTACTTTGAAATTGCAAAGAACACGATTACACAGTGATCACACAAGTGTGTACTAGACTGCAGCTGGGTACAGAAATTTGCCTGCTAAATGTTCCCTTGGCAGCTGGAAACCGGTCCCCATGGGCACCTTCCAATTCCCAGTTAATAATTGCTGCTGGCTATGCTGAGCAGCACACTGCAGCATCAGAGAATTGGGAAGTTTACAACTCATGGAGCAAGCGGCTGAGCTTGGTAAGGTGAAGCTCAGGACTTTTTCCCTAATCAAAATTCTCTACACAGAGGGATCTTTGGCCAAATTATGAGGATGTGATTTAACACACAGTGACTGAGGTCTTGAATCTGAATGAGGAGTGTGTGAGGTTTAGCAGCCTGCTGCTGCAGCAGTTATCAAGAAATTACTTAATATTCGCTGTAATCGGAAGCAGAGCATTTGACTGCAAGAAAGTTTTTGTGTTTTAATGGCAATCTGGGTTAATGAAAATGTAAAACACAGCGTTAGAGGATTACCAATGTAAAGGTGCTGTGGCAGGAACCATTTGTACAGGTTTGCAAACGATCCCACCACCAGCTCAACCACAAGCAGTACCTAAGAGAGGGGGAAAAAAAAAAAAAGAGTAAAATTAGGATTCTGACTTTTCAATCGAGATACGTAGTTTCAAGCATTGGCGTTCAGATTCAGACATCAAAGTAAGTAGCTGCGGGCTCACTCACCCGTCAGGCTCAGATCCTGAAGGAAGCAGGAAAGCAGAGCTGCCTCCCTCTCCCCCGCCGAAGCTGGGCACCCTTTCCTGCTTGCCAGCCCGGTGGGCTCTGCGGGGCCGCAGACCCGTGGATGTGGGGGCCCTTCCTCGACATGGGGCACATCCTGAGGGTGCCTACACAGACTGGGTAGACCTGGGGGCCCGATCCTGGCGCAACCAGCTGCACTAAGCACAGGTCACCAGGCCCCCGGGGTGCCGTAGGAACCCCACTGCGCTGTGTGCGGGGCCCGGGAACCCCCGAGAGCAGCAAGCGCAACCCCACTCCCTCCGGCAGAGAAGCCCCCCCTCTCTCTAAGCGCCCGGCTCAAATCGCACCGACCTCGACCGCACAAAGCCCCCAGCTCCGCCGGGAGGGCGGCCCGCTCCCGGGCTCCGCCTTCCGCCCCTCCCCGCTGCCGGGCCCGCGCGGAGGGTATCAGATCCACGCAGCGGAGCCCGCGGGGGGTGATGTGACCTGTGTGGCCGGGGCGCGGTGCGGTGGTGAGGGGTAGGGGGCAAGGCGGGTGGGCTCGGTGGGGGAGACGCAGAGGGTGCGAGAGCGCTCCGGACCGGGGGAAGATGTGGCTGAAGCCCGAGGAGGTGCTGCTGAAGAACGCCCTCAAGCTGTGGGTCACGCAGAAGAGCAGCGGCTACTTCATCCTGCAGCGGCGTCGGGGCCACGGAGACGGCGGCGGCCGCTTCACAGGTACCTGGTGGCGCAGAGGGCTCGGCGGGGCGGCAGGTACCCCGGCTGCCTCCGCTCTGCCCTGCGGGAACTTGGCCGCGCCGGCGGGACCCGCTGGTGGGGCCAGAGGCGGGAGCGGCCTCTTTGTTCGGACCGCGGCGGGGACCCTGGGCTGACCGGCTCTGCTCGGGGGACAGCGCGGGGCGGGCGAGGGGTAGCGCGGATCTCACCGCTTCGCGGAGGCTGCCGCCGGCCGGGCCGTGAGAGCGGCCCCTGCTCCCCCCGAGTTGCCTCGGGAACTGCTTCGTGCTTCTGTAGCCTCCAGCATCGCGAAAGCCACTTCTATTTTTACTTCCCCTCTCGCCTCCCGATGGCTTTCTTGAGTGCGATTAGGGGCGAGCTTGGGGCCCGGCGCCCGCTGGGGGGAGCCGCCGTGGGATCGGGCCGGCCCCGCTCCTTGCGGAGCTGGCCGCGGAAACGCGAGGCGCAATCGGGCCGAGGCCGCTGTGCTCGGCAGGGGGCTGCTGGAGGCGCCCCAGCAGGGCTATGTCCCCCGCGACCGGCCGCGAGCTGTGCTGAGGTACGGCTTCCCCCCTATATATAGTGGAGTCATAGGTATACTTACGGCTTTTGGCCAATACAGACATTACGGGGAGGAGGTTGTCAGTTCAGCGTTGTGGAAAAGTGGATTCCGACTTATTTTTGCATTTATCCTGCTCCGGCGTTGATGTTATAGAGTAACCGAGTAAGGAATCTGGGCCAAACTTTTGGTTCAAAGACATCAGTATCTGAATTGCAAACAGACAATACTTTGAAGAAATAATACAGTTTAACAGTGTAATTCTTATTTAAAAGCAGATGAAGTTGTTTTGTACCTTTTTAAAATCAGGATTTTTAATGGTGACTCATATATTTGAAGGGATGGTTGGGTATTTTCAAAGGGAGTATTTTCTATGCCATTTAAGAAGCTATATTACCATCCTTAGTATTTGCTTTATTGAAACCTTTTGCTCCCGAGCCATTGACCCTTGCCGCTTGATAATACTGCTGTCTGCTGGAGCTTCTCCTAGATGTGGAGTCATAAGGAACACAGAACTTAATTGTGGTGTGGTTGATCCCGTGTTGTCCCTGTATTACTACTGAAATGCCAGTGCTGGTATAGTTAATGGAAGTTTTGTCAGCAAGTTAAATGTTTATGCTCATATTTTCCCCTGCTCCCTGTGTGGAAGTCATAAGCCAGTCTTTTGTAATTGTAAGGACGATGTGGATTAATTTTCAGAGTTAAAAATAGCTGTTTACAGCCGCTTGATTTAGGTCCAGGACAATCATGAGGCTCAGATCCACAAACGTTAACTCCTCGTGCCTGAGCTTTCCAAGACAGAAATCTGCAAGCTTAAACCAAACAAACTGCTTTTCTCTCTGGTTAAGTTTCAGGTGAATCATTTTGCTGAATCTACAGTTCACGGGCTTGCACAAATCTCTTTTGGCTGGCAAAGGAAAGCTGCTCCTGTCTCCAGCAATGTTTTCCAAGGGAACTGTAAATTCTGACAGTCTCATGAAACATTTGGAAATGTTTGTATTTAAAAGGGCTTAGAAATTAGAGTCCTGTAACCAGAAAGCAAGTGTGGGGGAGCACAGAGCATGTCTGGAGTTAGATAGATAGCTTTTTTATTTCCCCTCCGCTTTTACTTGGGATAAGTGGAATGGAGACCTGCACTGAGAAGCATTGGGCTTTGCTGGTAACTGTTTGCTTTCCATGCAAAGCTTACCTGCTGATTCTTGCTTTACATGGCTGTAGAGGTACTTTTACTAGTACCTGCCCTTTCCAAACAGACAGATACAAAGGGCAGTTAAGCACTACCATATTTCAGATATGGTCTGCCAAGCTGTAGAGCCATAAGTTAGAAGATTTTGTTTTACTGGGGAAGTAAAGCTTAAGTGAGAAAAATACCCGAATCTCTCTTCTTTTCTCTTTAGTAACTTGAACCCTGGCCATTGCAGTTATGTTTGGTGGAAAGGTAGAATATTCAAAAATGTGAAGATCCTGTACATGAAAGCAGGTGCCATGTTAAAGAGAATCTCATAGCTCCTCCAGTGAGGAGGAGGAGGCTGCATATCCTCAGGCTGTGTTAGACCTGTGTGGGATCAGCAGAACAAAGCCCCCAGGAGACCAGATTTTATAAGTAAAGAGTGTAGATGGGGCAATGGACTACCCGTGACATGTCTGGCTTTGAACAGAGTGGATGCCTGAGCTGCCCCTCCTGCCTGTTACTATGACACATCCTCATGTAGGTTCAGTGCAAATATTTTATGGCCCTATTCTCATATTTGCATGTCTTTTTTTTCCCTTGGACGCTTCTCTCTCCTTGCCAGGGCATTTCGTCCATTATGTAAGAGTAAGTTAGTCCAGCTGGAGGGTATATTTTATGTGGATTTAATTCCTGAAGGATGGGCTACAGAAGATCTCTCACACAAAAGCTCTTTTCTTCTGTATCTGTTTCTTTGAGTGCTGTGTTTCAGTCGGACTCTGAGCAGATGTTTGTAAGAAAGAGACTATATTTACTACTATTATTTAATTTGGGTCCTAGGGCAGTGACTGAATCCAGGCTGAGCTTGCAAGCAGTGGGTACAAAAAAAATGATGGAGGCTGTGTTTAACTCTTCATTACCTGAGCAGTGTCTTCCCGGTTTCTGTCTTCCTGAGGGGTATGCTTTTCAAGTAAATGTTTAGCTTATCATTTTACCTGGATCTCTACTTGAGAGCTCTTTTGGGTCAGAGACTTAGGAAGGAAATCGATAATATTTTAGAAATACTTTATTGAAAGTGATTTTTTTTTTTAAAATTTTTTTTTTTTTTACTAATTTTAGGTTACAGATTTAAAAAATATATTTAGCTCAGCAATTTCTGTTAGTTCTGGTCTGGTGGGTTTTGGGTTTTTTTTCCCCATAATTGGATACCTCTTTATCCCCAGTAAAAGTCTTGTGATGTAGGCATGATTAACAGGTCGAAGTTGGTTAGATTTGGTACTTGCAGAAATCGTTAGTTCTGAGGTTATATATTAATGATAAGCTTGAGATACCATCATGGTACTAAAAAATATTCTCAAATTCCTTACGGTAGAATACTGCAAGATGATTTAGCCTGTAAGTGATTCAATGCGTTCATTTTTATGAGGGGATGTTGAAAGCCTCATTCACCTTCCTGTTTGATTAGATTAGTTTTGTGCATTTTGACAGCAAAGCTACTTGTTCTGGGAGGTGTTAGGAATGATTTCATCACAAGCACTGGACTGAGAGTGCTTTTCCACTCTTCCCAAGCAGCTTGCTTTGCAGTTGCTGTTTACACAGTACTTCACATCACACACTCTTAGTACATAAAAACCCACTTAAGATTCTTTAAAATACTTGTAAATTTCCCCTTTTTGAAATAAGGTTAAATAAAACTTTAAAATGAACTCTTGTCTTCATTTTTTCCGAGATACTGTGCTGCTTTAAGTGCTTGCCTGAAGTAGATCAATAAAAATTATCTTGTTCCTGTTTTACTTGTGTTTTTAATTTAGTTATTTCCCCTTACTATTTTCCCAGCCTTCATTTTCTGCTGGATGAAAGGGCACTTTCCAGGCTGGATGTGATCTTACATCACTTGCAACTTGCAGAGGATGAACATTTTGAAAAGAAATGTGATTTCTCCTTTCTCTCATATAAGCCTTTATGCTTCACAACTTTAAATGTAATACACTGGCAAAAAGAAGCATCTTCTGTATATGAATCTGACCTTTATTATTCCTTTAATAAAAATATATGTGGTATGTGTGATAAATACACTTCCTTGAGCTATATGCCAGCAATTGGAGTGAATTTCCATCTCAGGATTTTATTCTTGATTCTGAGTAAAATTCTTGCAGGGTGATAGCTTTCAGACTGATCTATAGAGTACCTCTTGGTTGTGAATGGAGATGCGACTAGTTACATGATAAGAGCTCTCATCCTTATTTTCCCCTGGCCTGGATTTTAGTTTTTAATGCATACTGTGAAAAGGCTATTGGTAATGTTTTTTTCTGGAAATTAAAAAAGCAAAAGATCTTTTGCTGCGCTTTCATACTCTGGAGTCCAAACAGTACTGTAATCACTGTAAATACATCAGCTTTTAGTAGCCCTGTACATCTCCAAAAGTCTGGGTAAATAATTTCATAATAGAGTGTATTTCAGAGAGAGGCAGTGAAGGGACCACAGAGGTTTGGGGGTTCCTGTGACTTAAACAGGGAATCCATCTGCCTTGCTCCTGTTCATTAAACTGTAGCAAGGGAGTGTCAAATACATGGTGAAGACTCTGATTTTTTTTTTAGAGAATGAAATGGATATCCTCATAAACTTTTTTACATTTGGGAGGGGTGAAAGGCAAAACGCGTATTATATTCATAGGATCATATTAAAAGATCTGTCCCAACACAGTCTTCAAAACAGCTTGCCTTTTTGTCCGAGAAACCAAAAGATGATGCTGATAGGTAAAGGCTCAATCTGAGCTCTGATTAAGAGGAAAAAGGGGGGAAAAAAAGAAGTGCTTTTATTTTAAATGCAGTGGATCATGGAGGGGAAGACACCACAGTAATGATGCTAATGAAGGATATTGGTCATGCTCACTGTCTGCATTCATGTTTTTGTTTTCTTAAGGAAGAGCTCTCTGAAACCTTGCACAAGGAGAGGGAGAAATCCAAATACTTCACTGAAAGCTTGGAATCTTGTCAAAATGTTATCTAGCCTTGCCCACAACTGGAATTCAGATCAGCAGGGTTTTTTTTCTCCTTTTATTTTTTTATCTCCTTATTTTACTGTAACATTTTTTAAGGAGAATGCATGCTTATAAGCTGTTCCCTGAGAGGGTGGCTTCTCCGTTACAGCATGTTTCCAAGAGACATGCATGGGAAGGAGGAATAGGGCAGGAGGGCCAGGCTCCTGCCTGCAAAGCCAGGCACCCCAGTTCCTGCCTCCTGAACTGTGTGTGCTCCTCTGGCTCCTCTGTTTGCCTTTCTGGGGTGGGTTTCCTGCTTTTAAGGAGAAGTCATGATGAGATGGATAAAGGAAAACCACAGATGCTTGCGTTGAAATGCTAACATTGGGTTAAATCCTTATATTAAAGAGGAGGTTGTACCTCTGTAGGGAGAGATGGGACTGGGTTGTGTCTCCTTTGAGGGTAAACACCAGCCTGTGCAACACTAATCAAGTGAACAGCTACGATGGCTTTCTATTTTCATGGTCTGGAGGCCAGATGGCACAGAACAAGGCAGGAAAATCGCAGAATGGTTTGGGTTGGAAGGGACTTCCGAAGCTCATCCAGTTCCAGCCCCCCTGCCATGTGCACCTTCCACTAGACCAGGTTGCTCAAATCCTCATCCAGCCTGGCCTTGAACACTGCCAGGGACGACAGGGCAGCCACAGCTTCTCTGGGCAACCTGTGCCAGTGCCTCACCATCCTCATAGGAAAAATGTCTTTATAAAATCATTGAGCATGTCTGTGGCGGCACAGTTTAATACTAGATTGGTCTCCTCAGCATTATTACAGCGCCCACTAAAAATCAGAGACCTTTTATGTATTGCCCCAGGCAGTGCCCTGTGTCTGAGTAGTTTACAGGGTTGCAGCAGCAGCTACTGTCCCACCTTCTCGTCCATTGTCAGGTGGAAAATAGTTTCAGGTATTTTCACTTGTAACGTGAGAATTGAAGCATTTGGCTGTGCAGCCTTTGGGCCTATAAAAATAGGCTTGGCCTGACTTGGACTGGTGGCAGAGGACTGAGATAAGCAGCTGTGAGAGCCTTGCCGTGGCAGTGTGCCCGTATGGAGAAATAGCTCATAGGGAAGCAGGAGCAAGGAGAAATTGCCAGTGCCCAAGGGCTGTAGGGGTGTTTCCACCATCTCAGGAGACCTGGGCCTGGTTCCACTCACTTCTCTTTCCTTGGTGTGGTCTTTTGTATCCCGTGCAGTGGTCTGATGCAGGAGCAGGATCTCACCATAACACCCAAGGACACAGGAGTCATGGGGACCACAGGACACTGATGGCCGCAGTGGAATGCCCCAGATCCTCTCATTTCCTCATGTTCAGTCTCTCTAGAGCACTGGAACCAATTTACCTAGCTTGGTCTCCCAAAACCATACTGGAAGTAAGGTAAGGGCTTGAATATTGGGATTTCCCTGGGTGAATAAATGCTTTGAGCATTAAGTCTTTATGTTGAAATCTAATGTTGTTTGTGGTTATCTTCAAGTGTGGTGAGCCCTTATCATCACAAAGGAAACACAGCCTTTCTACTGCCCTTGGAGGAGTCCTCCATTTTTTTTGCTATGTACTTGCCCAGATAAGTTCTGCAGGGTTAATTTATGTGGGGGAAGCCTAATGAGAAATAATTTCTCATGGGTGCTGTGTTGTATCAAATCCTGTCTATATAGTTTTGTGAAACTCAGTGAAGACAGTGTGGCTGGTGTAAAGCTGCTGTCATTAGTGGCTTTGCATAACTGACGGTGGTTTTATGCAGCAAAACCATCAATTTTAGGGTGGCCCAGGTGAAAGTAACAACTTGTTAAACATCTGAGTTTTGAACTCTTAGAGAAATCAAATCAAGATTGTATGAAAGAGCTAGAGGTGTCCCCAGACGTTCATGCTGTGACTGCCGCTGGCCAGCAGTAACTTCATGCCCACTGTCCTGGGCCATATCCTACCTTGGTGCAGATCAAAAGCTTCCACCCCAGCCTGTAATGCCCAGTGCCCATGGGATGAATGGTGCTGTCTGGCTGGGCTGTAAGAGGTGAGGGTGATGCCAGTGATAATCCTCAGTGCATCTCAGCTCTGGGTCTTGTCTTGGGCTAGCCATAGGGTTGTGGTCACCAGTTAGAGCTCCTGGTGGAAGTCAGGTTCGTAACCCCTCCATCTCTTTTTCAGCAAGGATATTGGTCCTATGGAGAGCTCCTGAGATGCCTTGCATAGCCAGGCAAGCAACCCCTGCTATTTGATGCCATCCTGGGAATGCCTTTTTGGCAGGCTGAGCTTATCCTGGTTGGTATGAAAACCACCTTTCTGCTCCAGCTGGAGCACAGTGATAGTGGGGGCCAGGGAATGGGTACATCCGCATGTCCTGCTGCCTGGTGGTGGGCTGCTCTTTAGACTGTTTGCCTTCTGCAGCGTGGCTAATTGCTGCACACCATGGCTATTGTGAGACTGATTGTTTGCAAATGGCTGTGAGTTGGAGGGAGCTATGTGAAGATGTGTAATTAGGATTCAGGATATGGAGTTGTTCTCTGCTTCAAAGAGCCGAGATTAATTCTGCTTTATTGAAGCTGTTAGTTCTATTTCACTGTCCTAAAAAAACCCCCAAAACTTCAATTTTATTTTCATGACCATCTGAATTGTTTGATTTGCTCTTTTCTCCCAATTAGCATGCCTGAACAGCTTAGTGTGCCTCTTGAAGCTATTTACTCTCCTTGCAGAACTGCATCAGCTGGGAAGTAACCTGTACTGTTAAAAATCACTTCCTAGCTTTCTCCTTCTGAGTGAAGTATTGTTTTTGTCATGGTGCTGCTTTTGCTTCCTAAGCTTGTTTTAATTTCAGCCCCCAGCTTTCTGATGGAGGAGCAGAAATAGCAAGCAGCAGTGAAAATCATCAGTGAGCTCCTGAGGATGAATGCTGGAGAAGGACTTTTTACAAGGGCGTGTAGTGACAAGACAAGGGGGAATGGCTTTGAACTGACAACGGGGAGATTTAGATTAGATATCGGGAAGAAGTTCTTTGCTATGAGCATGGTGAGGCACTGGCACAGGTTTTCCAGAGAAGTTTTGGATGCCCCATCCCTGGCAGTGTTCAAGGCCAGGTTGGATGCGGCTTGGAGAAGCCTGATATAGTGGAAGGTGTCTCTGCCCATGGCAGTGGAACTAGGTGATCTTTAAGGTCCCTTCCAACCCAAACCATTCTGTGATTCTATGATTCTATGAATTCAGAAGCATGCTTTACGCTTCATGGCTTTACACTGAAGTGAGAGCCTGACAGGATACTGAGCTGTGGCTGTAATCATAAATCCCTCAATTTGGTGGTTTTGTCTTACGAAAATAACCTCATCTGAAAAAAAAGGTAGGAGTATTTAAAACAGGCCTTTGGCACAATGCGGGTGAGCACAGCCACCAACTGGTCTTCTGCAGGGCCTTGTAGAGCAGGAGTCACTACAGTCCCTAGGGACTGCGCTGTGTCCCTCTTCCCTGACTTGGAAGTGCTGGGTGCCTGCCGCTGAGAGCAGCCTCTGCTTTGGAGTAGCCGAGCATCTTGGCACACTGGTTTGGGTCGAGGTACTGTGGTGGTCCTCTACCTGTTTTCCCAGAAGGGCTCTATTGGCAGATATTCTCAAGGCAGGCTTTGTTGCACATCTGTCCAGCTGTGCTGCTTTGAGGTGCAGTGGAAACCTCAAGTCTTTTCTTTATTCCAGGTACACCAAGGAGAAGCGGAAGGACAGTTTCCTCTCTGCTTCAAACTTCTGCAGTAGTCAGTTTGCTTGTACAGTGGCTAATGCTTTCCCCCAGGGTGCTAGGGACAAAGGTGGGACGCTGTCTTCTGTATGACCCCTTTGGTGTTGGGAGAGGGGGTGTAAGCACTTGCTTTAGGAGGTTCAGGGATGTGGGTGGGAAGAGGTGCCTCCAGGTGCACATCTCTTCTGCTGCTCCCAGGGTTTTGAGCATGCCATTAGAATTTCTTACCAGCCAACTGTAGAAACCAGTCACTGGTTGTGATATCTTATTTAAAAACAAAGTAAAACTATAAGAGTAACATTTAATAATAGTAATAATAATAAAAAAATAATAGCAGCTTTGACTTTTTGCCGTTTCATTTTCTTTTTGAGGGTTTTATTAAATAATTGGTCCTGAACTCTTAAGTGATCAGTCCAAGTCCCTCTGCCTTACAGCGTGGCTTAACTGCTGAAGTAACCACCCCATTTATGGGAAGGCATTTGAGTAGTTCTGAGAAATTTCCCTTTAAGGTCTTTAAAATATGATGGAGGTAAGCAGAAATCATTTTGCCCTATATAGAGGATGCCTTAATTCATGTGCTGTTGAGCCAGGCATAATTGTTAGTGCTTTTGACCTTTTCTTGAGTGGTGTCCTAAAAGGTGGAAATACTAGATAGTTTTTGAGTTCCAGCTTTTAGTTTGAGTTCAGCTTTAATCACCCTCTGGCCAGTGTCTCATTAAAATACTATGTGGTTAAATAAGACTGAGGCAGGAAAGAAGCCTGAATTCTTTAGTTTGAAAGTTAAGGTACTTTTAGGAGAAGTTTGTGTTAGATTAACTTACCTTAAACATGTTCCTTTTTCTAGATTAGTTGTGACCATGACACAGGATAACTTGTAACGGGACCTTTTATCCTTCTGTGAGGGTATAAGGAACCATGTCTTTAAAGGTGGGGAGTGGTGCTTTTGTGATAGTTCATTTGAGAACCCAGTCGTTATAAAATGTCCTTGGCTTATTTTTGTTTTCTATGAAGAAAAGCTGAACAAATTCATTGTGCATGATGTGCCTTGCATCCCATTTGGTTACAGGCTGACCTCTGTAAAGGGGAGACACTCCCTACCTGTTGCAGGTTTTGAAATGGTTCCTTTTTAACTTTTATACTTGAGTTCATTTGTGTTATTGTGTCCGTAATAAGCATGTACATTTGATAAAAATGGATTTGCAGTTAGAAGTGCAACAGTCTGTTTTACTTGGAGATATTCCAGTTTCTATTATTGAAGCAATACAGTGTGCACAAAAGTAGATGTTTCAATGAAATAAAAACTACCAACTACAGTGTGGGATTTGTGGTGAATTTTCCGGGTTTGTTTTGTGGACTTACCTCTGAAAAAGTACAGGTAGATGTTCCCTCTACCTGAAATGCAGCTTACAGCTAATGTGATCTGATTTACTGAGGAGAAGCACATAAGTTCTGCAGAAGCATGTGTTTCCACTTCTTCTGTCCTCTCCTCCATTTTTGTCAGAAGTATGCATTACACCTGACACTGCAATATGAATTTTACCTGGGGAATATTCTTTCTGCATGAAGAAACTTGGACCTTTTGAGGACCCTGCCATGTTCCACCAGTGGTCTTTAGCAGGAGGCTTTGCAAACCTACTTCTGCAGCTTTCCTTAGTGCAGTTACTGTACAGTTAACTGCTTTCCTTAAATACTTCTGCATCTTGGGAGGTCAGAAAGCGGATGAGAAGTTGGTGGAGCGGCTTGTTAAAGGGAAAGAGGTACTTAGTTTTAAGTGCTTCCCAAAAATCTTGACCCATATATAGTAAAAAGAAAACCACTGGGAATTCTGAGAGGGAAACCAGTGTAGCAGTTCTTCTCTTCCATGCACACACACCCCCCCCCAGCTTCTCTTTTCTCTTTCCTTTTAATTTTTGACTGTCCTGTAGTATAAATGGTTTCAGTGTTGCCTGTGATACAGAAGATGTCTGCTGCATCCTACTGCAAGCATGCTAATGGATCAGCGTGTGAGCCAGGGACCCTTTGTATAATTTATATGTACTTGAGAGTCAGAGACCCTTTTATTTTATAAACAGACCCTATTTTATAAAAGCCCCTTCCGTGGAACAAGTTCTTATTATTAGAAAGGTGCTTGCTCACAAGCTAGGTATGTTTCAAAGCATGTTTCAAAATCGGTGTACTGTGTAAAGTTCCTTGTTTGTTTGTTTGGGAACTTAAGTTGTTTTTCCATGCTTCAGTGAGAAGCCTAACACAAGTGTTGTGATTCAAAAGTTACTCCAAAGGAGCCAAAGGAGGCAACTCACACTGGAAAAATTCTGCCTCTAGTTTGAGTGATTTTCATGCTACTGCGTTTTCAACTAAATCATCATGTTAGGCCTGGGTGTATTTATTAGTGATTAATCCCTTTCATGCTCCTGCAAATACACTCGTAGTAATTCCCTTTTTCCTCCCCTTCTGCCTCTGTCAGTCTCCCCTTTATGTTTCGGCACTTAAGCATCAACTTCATGTGCAGCTGAACCACTGCAGAAGGGCAGGTGCTAGATCACAGGCATGGGCTCCTGCCAAACAAGGTTACTGCTCTGTGCCTGGCTGTAGAAAACTATGATGATCAGGGGGACTGCTGCACAGCCTGCGGTGATGATGGCTGGTGACCTTGTTGGGGGGTAGGATGAGACCCAGACATGGAGACAGGACTCACGCTTGGTGCTTGCTTGACTTCAGTAGTACTTGCTTTATGTTCCCCTGCTCTCCTTATGTGCTTTCTGGAGCAGCCCCACTGCAAACCCTCCTGGCAGAGGTGGGACAGGACAGGATGGGACACCCTGTCAACCACAGCATTGGCTTAGAGTGATTTAGGTGTGGGGTTGCTGTGCCCTTGTGAAGCCCTCACAGGGGGACCACGCCACTTGGGCTTTACTCTGGCAGGTATCCCAGTGACCTTGCTCTTTCTTTCTTCTCTTTGATTCTTAGTTCCGGCTCCTCTTTGTCATCCTTAGTTAATACGTTAGCTATGGGTAGTTTAGATAAGGGAGGTGATTTTTTTCTTTGCACAGTTCAAGGAGGAAACTTTTTAATAGTTGGTAAGCAAAATAGAAGTTGTAAGCAGAAGTAAACAGTGAGAAGAGGAATTGGCATTTCTGGTCAGTTACTCAGGAACAGAAAAAGGAATTAATTTTGCACAGGCTAAGAAATATAACCAAAATTTTGCAGCTACTTTAATGTGTTTGTTGTTTTTGTTTTTGGTTTTTTTTCATGATTTCTGAGGAGAAAAAAAAACCAAACAACGTATTTCACAAATCATGAAGCTTTCTCCTGGGATTTTGGTAGCACTTACTGTTAGTTGACTTTTTTCTGTGACCTTAGCGAAATGAAAACAAAATCTTTTTCCTAGATTTATCATCAGGGGAAAACATGCCCAGCTCGTCAGAAGTTTCTTCTTCTTTTGCTTTCTTGTAATGTCTCAAGTATTTTGAAATCTGAAAGTTAAACCCTGGTTTTGGTCTCTGCGTCTTTTGCTGGTATCTTATGGGCTTTAATCCAGCTGTTTTGAAGACCACATGCTGAAGTTGGTGCTCTGTTTTCTGTGAACATGGATAATTTGCTACCTTTTACACTTGGATGAATTTTTTTGTCTTTTTCTTGCAGTTACAGGGTAGTGTTTAGTGTTTTCTGATACTGTACGTATTATTGGTCTCCAAATTCAGGTCTCTATTTTAAATAGATGGGTATAATATCTGGATATATATTTATAGCTGAGAAGCAAACTGGTGCTCAATATTATCTCACGTACAGTTTTAAAACTTGTTGTGTCCAACTTCTGCTTGGCTTTGAAAGCAGGATCAACAGTGTGTGAATGCAAGGAGGAAGTACTTAGTGTAAATTTCTTTGTACTTGGAAGGTTTTTGATGCTGTTCCATGCGAGCTTCTTACACTTCCTAGACTAGAAAATGGTTATACTGAGGCTTTGTTGTGTCATATTCAAATTAATTAGTGGTGGTTTGTTGTCCAAATGAGAAGGCATTTCAGATGAGGACTTTGTAGATCTTTGTAGGTCGTTGTTTCCATTAATCACGTAGGTGATGAGCTGGAGAATGTAATTATAAGAACTGCATGTGGTGCCAAAGGCTGGTGAAACTTTTGGAGGCTGAGACTGGTTCCTTTTGTTTTGGGTTAATGGTGAAGGAACAAAAATACAACAGGTTGGAAAAATTAACATGTGCAAAGGGAAAATGTGGTATTGCAGAAAACTGCCTAGATACTCTAGTGGCGTCAGCAAACACAGTAGACCCATTCCCTTCTGTCTGCCATCCCTCTCTGCAGGATGTACAAGATAAAGGAACTGAATATATAAAGCTACTTCTGAATTGCTGTTTGTAGGTGTTGTAAACCAGTTTGGAGTTACTTAGTATGCCAGCTTGCAAGTCATAATGTTTGGATAACTTTTTCATGCATAGCTTGGTTCTGCCTGATGACGGGGGGACTGTGGGGAGATGGGTAGCAAGAAAGGCCAGCAACTGCAGCTGGCTTCCAGATCAAAATGTCTTTTTGGAGGGCAGCAATTGCTCCAACTCTCCAAGATGGGTTTGCATGTATTTATCTGAAGTGCCAATTTACAGTGGGGTACTGCTGAAAGCTTTCTTGGATACAGTGGTGTGTATGCAAAAAACAGGATGAGATTTTCCACTCTTCTTATGGCTAAAACTTCACTAGAAGTGAGCATCATGTCCAGTTTGGAGTGTCATGCTTAGAGATGAGCTGGAGAGATTCCAGCTTAAGCTCTAGAGCAGTATGCTTTTTGAAAAACATGATCCATAAGGAAGAGATGAGGTGATTTGGGTTTCTTTAGAAAAAGAGAAATCATTTAAAGAGCGGGCAACCATGCTGATACTTTTTCAGTATGTCAGGCATTAACATCGGAAATGCCTGTGGCTAATTGCGCTTTTCCAGGGAGTAGGATTAATTTCCAGCAAGCAAGTTTAAGATTGTGGCGGTTGACTTGTTTGTTTGGGGTAGTTTTTCTTCTGTAAGAACACTTAGTGAAAATAGTGGAAGAGACTTGCTGGGGAATTTGCATCTTGGTTGTGGGAGGTTTTGAAGAACAGGTTAGACAAATACCACTTATGCCATAGGTGTTACTTATCCAGCTTCAGAGCAGACCTGGAATGGTAACTTCTTAAGGTGCCCTCAGGTCTTTCCACTTCAATTCTGTGGTTATATACGTACATATGAGGCAAAACCGGAAGCACAAAGAACTCCATATGCTTTTGATCTTCTAATCTGGTTTGCCTTTCACGTTTTGAGCATCTGTAAATCACAGTACAAAATGGGGAGGAATTATTATCATTCTGTTCTATATTTCAATTTTACAGCTTCAGACATGAAAAGGCTTGCTGGCAACAGAAGAGAAAGTTGGTGCTAATTCTCTTCCCTCCCTGTTTTTCTTTGCAGGTCGCCTGGTTGGTGCCCTGGATGCTGTGTTAGACTCTAATGCACGTGTCGCTCCGTTTCGAATTTTACTCCAAGTTCCAGGCTCACAGGTTTACTCTGCCATTGCATGTGGTGAGTTATTGAATGGATCAGAAGTTTACTGGGCCATAGCTATTGGTGAGTCACAGACGGAAAATCCCAAACCGATTCTGAGCATGGTCAGTGTCTGCATGTCCAAGAAGCTCAAGGTAACCTCAGCTAGTAGTGTGTGTGTGGAAAGCTATTGCCTATAGCTTGTTTTAATACCAAATTAATCTCTGGTTAAAATTCCAGATAGGAATTATGGAAAAGTGTTAGCTAGGAGCATTAAGTTTCTATAGAAAGCTTGTTTAGCTGAGGGTGTTATGTACTAATTTTCTTTCTTTTGCAAAGTAGTGTAGGTCTGTTCATAAGTGTATCTTTTCCTACATCAGTAATAGTTCCTTACAGCAAGAAACTACTTATTCTAGGCTTTCAGCAGTCTAGGCTTTCACTTGCTTACTGTGAAATGTCTTAACACAGTTGGTTAGGATGAAATACAACTGGAACATTTGAAGATGCTACATGATTTAGGAAATAAAGTTGTCAGGGGAAAATGTCTAATTGCCTGGTCTGTTGTGCACTAATCCCTTTTGCAGTGTTTCTGCAACCTCTGAAGGTTGAGCTCATCTTCAGGAGAGTTATAACAATGTGAATTGCAACAACCTTGCCATGGCACAGTAAAGACCATCTGAGTGCTTTTGTTCTGTTAAAGTGTTCTTGCTTGGCCAGTCAGCAGGGCTGTTCTTATCCCTTTTCCAGCCTATGAAATCCTAGCATTGAAGTTTACAGCAGGTTTTCCTTTGGGAATGGTTCAAAGCTACACCAGGGAAGGTTTAGATTGGACTTTAGTAATCATTTCTTTACCAAGAGGGTGGTCAAACACTGGAACAGGATTCTTAGAGAGGCAGTCGATGTCCTAAGCCTATCAGTGTTTAAAGGCATTTGGACGATGCCCTTAACAACGTGCTTTTAGCTTTTGATCGGGCCTGAAGTGGTCAGGCAGTTGGACTAGATGGTCATTGTACATCCCTTCCAACTGAAAATGTTCTACCCTACCCTTTCTTATGTAGATCAAGCCATGAAATAGTTGGCTAATGTAAGTGTTGACATGTTGCTGATAGTGTTTGATGCGGAAGTCCTTTAAATGGAAGGGGCAATCTATATATTCACCCCCTTCCTCTGTACGTTCTCATTCAGCATTTCTTCCTTACTTCAGCAGAGATCCCTCTGCATGTTCCCCATTAATACTGGGAATTATTCCCTGTGCCAGATGTGTGTGAAGAAGCTTGCGTAAAGTCTATTTGTGCTGTTTTTGTTGTGGCTAGGTTTTCTTTGTTTTGCAATTGCTCTGTGCAGTTACATCTATCCCTACCTCGTCCTCTTTATATTTAAACAATGCCATCTCATGGAGGAATTTAAGAGCTTTGTTCTTACAGTCATCAGAGGCTTACAGTCCTCTATGAAGTCAGGTAGCTTTCACTGGAAAAGTAAACCCAGTGTTACTGTCATGGGCTTTTTGATCGTTTGAATATATGTAAATTCCTTTCTGGAGCTGATCCTTGCCCTGTCCAGCCTCTTACTGTCCATAGGGGTTATTTTTTATATGAAAGGAATTATAAATCAAAAACTTGCCTGGTTAGAATGGTTCAGGATTTTTGTTGAGATAAACTTGTCTGATTTAATGTTTTCTAAAATTCTCTTTGGCTTTTCTGAATGGATGCTAAGCCCTGAGAAAATGAGATTTATATCAACAGAACTGAAAGCAGAGGGCTCTGTTTTGTATGCTGCATGTGTAGGATGTACATGGTTGCCATTGCTGCACAGAAATGAAGAGCCATGGTAGCAGAAGTTGTTTCTGGCTGGTGCTGGCAATAGGAATTGGGGGAACAGCATCATCTGACCTTTTCTTAGAAAGCTGGAAGGATTTTCCCTGTGCAGAAGTGGCCATCGCTGCTTGCCCGGCTCTGCCCTGTCTCAGCAAGGTGCTTTGCTCAAACAGGATGTTAAGAGTTTTGTTACTGGATTTGGAAGAAGCAGTGAATCAAATTAAGGTCCCTGCTGTAGACAAGGAGCAAGTCCAGGAGCTCCTGCCAGTCTCCTGGTGTAACTTCATTAGGGACAGCCATCATGTCATTAGGCAGTTAATTAAAATGACATTTTTGTAATTGTATGTTGGCAGTCCTCTGTTCCAGGAGCTGTAGGCTTAAACGATAATATATGTGTAAGGGTCAGATCTGTGTTACAGACTTCTGCAAATCTCTGATGGCTGCTAGGAAGCCTGGTCTCTGCACAGCACGGCTGTTCTGGCAGAGATGTTTCAATCCAGATGGTTAATCATGTTATACCGGTACAGGAAAAAAAAAGAGGTTAACCTCAGCCTCAGTGTAGTCACTTACAGTTTTCCTTTCAGAAGGCTTGTGGGCAAAACAGAAACCCAAGTCCCAGTCAAGTGAAGTAGCTTTTGGGAGAGGGAGAGCAAAGGGGTTGGCAAGGAGTGGGTTTAAAGAAGAGATTAAGAGGAGTGAGGCTGTGACTAGACTGCATATACATCTGGCACAGGCACATGAAAAAGACGGGTAAAAGGTGGAATAAAATGCTGTGCAGAGCATTGGCGCAGGAAGAGGAATAAGGAGCCCCTGCAGGAGAGGACCAGTGCCAGATCCCAGGCTCAAAGCAGTGTGAACAGTATGGATGCTGCTGTGAAAAGCTTCTTGCTTGTGGCCAGTTTCACAAGAGGCAGCCCACCAGCACTCCTATACGACTGGTGTCTTTTAGGTTGCTCAGAAATAAAAATTCAGTTCAGTATTTGCTTTGTGCAGCCATTTTAGTGTAAAATTAACGTATTTCTGGTGTTCTTAACCATTTAGCCAGTTTGTTTACTTTACCTAAAGGGCATCAAAGTGTCTCTTCTTTCATGATTTTTTTTTTGTTTGACCTTGATTAATAATATTTATGAAGTTCCATCACAAGATCTTCCTGTCAAGGAAGTTAAAGCTTGGAAAGTTTCCCTGCCAGTTGGCATTCTGCATGGAAAACAGAGCAGGGGAAAGTGGAAAATCCTTGCCTAAATATATCATTTTTTTGTTGTGAGGCAACGTGTCGCATCTCTAAAATGTTTTATTTGTACACACAGATAAGATCTTGAGAAAATGGGTCTTCTATTTGAGATTCATTTTATGATTATATCCATCTGTGATTTGTATGTCTCTTTTCTTCCACTAGCAAGGCATTGGGAAAAGCAACTTTCGTGGCCTTTACTTTTTCACCTATAATGTTCAATCTCCAGTAAGATCTGGAGGGGCCAGATTGCCCTGTGTGTTGCCTGTCTTGATCTGACTCTTCTGTCATTGTATTGTGCATTGACAGTTCGGTTTCAAGCAGAAAGAGCCAAAGCAAATAGGTGGTGACTCAAATGTTATTTCTGGAGTTAGTGTGAGCACATTACATTTAAATCGACAACAGCAAAACCCTCAAATATATCCTTAGAGAAGGAAGCCTTAAAGATGTGAAAATCTCTGTTTGTCCAAGATTTTGTGTTCACTGTATTTCGTCCCCAAACTGCTCTTGAGACCCTTTAGGTGCTGCTGAACCAAACTCTTTGATGTTTAGGTACTTCAGAGAGCTTTTCAAATAGGATGAAGATTATGACTGTGTATATTGCTCTCAAAGAGTGTGCATGTATGTGTGTGTGGGGTGTGTGTATGCATGTGCACACCGAGGGAGGGAGAAAGGAAGATCAGGAATTTTTGGGAACAGGATGTAAATCAAAGGTTTCCAGTGGCTGCTTAAGGAGTGTCATGTCAGAGAAGTTTTGCTGGTTTTTCTGCTTTGACTTTTAATGCAGCACTTGCTGGCTGAAAGTGTTTGAGAAGATAAAACTAAAAGCACTAAGACTAATTCTGTAAAACAATGAGGTTTTTGTTTTTCTCTAACTATACTGCTGTGAATGAGACCTTTTTGACCTGTTTGCTACCAAGTATTTTGAGGTTGAAATTTCAGTTTCTCATAATGAATTTATGAAATAGTGTGTTTCATGACTTTCTTTTCTTCCTTTCAATTTTATTTCATAGGATGAATTTCAATAAATTACTTCTTGCTTTTCTAGGTGCCACTGCAGAGGAGATAAACCAGCACTGGGAATGGCTGGAACAAAACTTGCTCCATACTTTGTCTGTGTTTGACAATAAAGAAGATATTGTTAGTTTTGTCAAAGGGAAAGTGAAGGTAAGGAATCTGTCTTACTTTCACCCTTCCCTGCATGATTACGGGTTTATTAGAAATAATGTCATGAAGCTGTTGTCATTCCTGTCTGGTTTTGTCCTTCTAAACCTCCTGCTGTGGTTTAAACACGCAGTCCCCACAGCACAGGGACAGGGGATAAGGCCCTGTGCAGTATCACCTGCATTGTATGGATCTGGCATGGAAACTGATGGTGGCTTTGCAGAATATGGGAGTCATGGCAGGGCACTGCAGTGAGGGTTATGGCTGGACACAGGCTTGCAGAAATAAGCATCCTTTTGGAAGCTTAAAGAATTTTAAGAGTAAAGGAATTTGGTGACTAATGACCACATTTAAAATAACAATGACATGTGCTGTAAAAGTCAGAGAGCCTGGTGTCCTGAGAAGTTCCGAGAGGAGCTCAGTGATGGCTGGCTGGGGTCCAGGTTTGCTGGTGACCACTGTACCTCAGGTCCTGCTGCAAGCTTTTCCTTACTAAGAGTTTTAATGAGGTGTTCTTCCCCAGTACTCCCTTTGTATTGGTCTGGGAAATCTGTAGGAATAATAATGGTTCTGGTCAATTTCAACCCTGCTGCTATGATCTCAGAGGGCTCTGAAGTTGAGGAAGAAGGGGACGGAGAGGCAAAACATCACCGTGCAAATCTGAGTGTTTATCCTGCACTTTGTCTAAGGGGCACTGAAAGGCTCAAATACAATTAATCTCTCTTGGTAATGCTTTGCCTGTTACTCAGCACAGCACATACTTAAAATTCTTCAGGTTTTATTAGTTATTGTTAAATCCAGATTTTGGACCCCCTGCCTCTGCTGTAGACTTTTTTGGCATAGTAGGACTGCTTGGTAATTGCAAATTATACCAGGTGCTGTAACATACAGTTAAGTCTGAGTGATACTTAACTTCTTTGCTGTAATACCACTATTCAAATTCTGATAATTTAATTATATTTATGTAAATATTCTTGAAACCATGTTTTTAATAGTTCCAAGCATGTTACAAGTTCCTGAGAGATGTCGCTGCATTGCCTCTTCATAGGAAAATAGTACTGGTCAGTACTCACAGTTGTTACAGTATCTTTGCTCTGTATACACCAAATGACAGCAATCATAAGCCGCCGTGGAACTGTAAATAGATGTTTCTGCCAGTCATTGAAAAAGTTATAGCAAAAAAAAAGCCCTGGAAATCATGATTTGGAAGCATTCAGAGTGAGTGAATTCAGTATGAGAGATGCAGACACCCCAGAAATTTCTCCATTTGTGACAATTACAAATCAACTTGAGTTTCCTTGTAAGAAACAGTTGTATCACTAAAATTTGAATAGGTAAGCTTGTAGCAGCTTGCTGGAGTGTGAATGCCATAGCTTTTTCCTGATACATTATCTCGTTATGGACTCAGGCACTGATTGCAGAGGAAACCAGCAGCAAGCTCGCCGAACAGGAAGAAGACCCCGAGAAGTTCCGAGAAGCCCTGGTGAAATTTGAATCCAGATTTAATTTCCCTGAAGCAGAGAAGTTGATCACCTATTATTCCTGTTGCTGTTGGAAAGGAAAAGTTCCTCGGCAAGGCTGGCTTTATTTGAGCATCAATCACCTCTGCTTTTATTCCTTTTTCCTGGGCAAAGAATGTAAGTGTAAATGCGTAAGAAATCTAATGCTGGGGAGAGGTATAAATATAACCATATTTCAAGGCAGGAGTAGCTAGGATTTTTATGAAAAGCCTACTTCACCTCTGAAGTTTAGTTTCTGAGGGGTTTTTTGTTGGTCAGCTGAAAGATCCAGTGTAATTTAGTACTCACTTCAGCCTTTATGTTTATGTTTTAGTATGAATCCAGTAATAAAAATGAGGCATGCAGGTACAGCTGCTATCTGCTTCTTTTTCTTGGCATGGTGAAGCAGCCTTAAAATATAACAGATCTCTACAGATTCTGAAATAGAGACTTTTAGTGCCAAAAATGGTGAATGAGGACGGGTCCCTCTCTTAGTCAAGGAAACAGAGTTGTTGCTGCCAGGCAGCATGGGAAGGGCTGCTGTGGCCATCTGCCTGCCTGAAAATAGCCCAGGAAACATAACATTGGAGAGCCAGGTGAAAATGCAGGGCTTTTAAGGGAAAACAACAGCAATTTAGGGATTCCTTTGTGCTTCTGAATAGCAGTGCAGGAAGATCACAAGGAGTGTGTCCCGGGGATTTTAGACCTTCAGACTGTTCAGCGAGCTGTAAGACTTTGGTCAAGGTGTTCTTCTACAGAGCAAGGCTCGTGTGGTTATGAAAAGCCTGTCAGAATAGATATTAGATGGTAAAAATGAATGTAGCCATTTAAACTCTATGGCATTTCTTTGTTTAGTAAGATTGTACATGAACCGCGCGTTTTAAGCCCTGTTTATCCTGCTGGAACTTCAGCAAGAACAGTAATATAAACCTCTACTGCTATAAATACAGCAAGAACATTACCATTTACTGTCTGCATTTAATATTGGGATGGCTAGTAAAATAAAACTGTAGATTCAAAAATACAGTACATTAATATAAAGATAAGAAAGATAGTAATTGGTAATTTCTAAGACTTAAAACATACAAAGACGTGCCTAAAGCTAGAGGTCCTTTTTCCCCCTGGTATTATTTCAGGCTAATTATTTTGTTGTATCTGCAAAAGGTGGCAGAGTTAGATTTAAAATGTTTGTTATTTGTTATAAAAACAGAAGTTGAGTTTTGCTGGGAAGACTGGAATAGAATCTCTTGAAACGTATGAGACATCAGAGTTCTTGTTTAATCTCCTTCTGGTTAGTATTAAATAATATCCTTTCTCAGTAACTTCTTCTTGCAGACTTTCTCCAATTAAATCTGATATATCCAGTCTGCCAAAGCACACAAAGCAAAACCAATACTTGATAATGATAGATAATGGGAGAAGGAGGAGGGAGAGAGAGAAACCCTTTATGCTGCTCCAAAAATACTGTTTATGCAATGCCACAAGTTGTTAAATGATACTGGAAGTACAACATCAGGCTGTATTATTTAAAAAGAAATCACTTCTCATTTTTTTTAATAATAATTCATTATGAAAATACAACCCCCCCTGACCAACTACATGTTTCCAAATTTCATTTTGACTATGGAAAATACACCACTCATTCTCTGTTGCAGCCAGTTGCATTGCCTTTGTGTTCCCATGCATTTGCATGGAAATCTGATGTAAAAACCTGGGGTTTTTCGGTTTTGTTAAACAAATTTCCATAGCTCAGTGGGAAGCTTTATATGCTGACATGCTTTCCATTTCTTCGATTCTGATAACGAAATTGCTGCTGTTTCAAAGCTAGTATTTTGTCACATTT
The DNA here is from genome assembly GCA_009867235.2 of Psittacus erithacus. Lineage (NCBI taxonomy): Eukaryota > Metazoa > Chordata > Aves > Psittaciformes > Psittacidae > Psittacus > Psittacus erithacus. Next base: position 48,112 of record WYDI02023003.1, read on the forward strand.
ATAAAATACTTGTATTACATTGAATTCCAGATTTACTGTAGTTCTGGTTGTTACTATTTGAGAAGCTGATGCTGATTATATGTAGAACAAGTGTTTTTCAGGTAGCAATCAGAAATTGAATCTGGTTAAATCTGCTCTTGAAAATATTGCTAAGAAATCACATTTATTGCATTCTTCAGTACATCATAGGAAAGAAAAAACAATATATGGGTTGCAATAAAAATATTTCTTTAGTGTGTTTTAACTCTCTAAAAATCCCGCCCAAATTTTAGACTGCAGTCTGTTTACAGGCAAAGCATTAAGTCTTATGCTTCTGGCAAGTTTGTCCCCTTCCCCTTGTTTTGTTTTATGTTGAGATGACCTGGTATGCAGTACTGGAACCTGTTTTCAGCTTCTCATTAAATTAACTTACAGCTTATGTGAGCATAAACTCCACGGAATATTTTTTCCTGGACAAGTCCCCTTTTATCTCAGCCTCGAAGTATTTCAGAAGGATTTCAGAGGCTGAGAACACCGTGTTTCTTGAAAGGGCGTGCCGAGGTTTCTTCATATTTTTTAATTAAACTTGTATTTTTCTAAAACTTTGAAGACTGTACCTTTCATCAGTTGTTTGGGCCCCTTACAGTCCTCTGTGCTGTTTCTGTAACCAACACTGTAGAGCCTATGTGGTGCCGACCTGCTTGAACAATAGTACTATTGCTATGGTGCTGTTTAATCTTTCTTCCCTTGGCTGTTCTGGTAGAGATGATTTTATAACCATTCACAACAGTTTGTGCATGTTGACGCAGCTGTGCTTTATTTAAGTAAGAAAAAATGTAATCTGCAAATAATCTTGACAGCTGTGGTTCATGTAGTACAGAAAACTTGCTGAGGGTAGCTCCGCAGGTAATTAATGATCATGGGTAAGTGTCATATATACATGACAATGTTTGTTATTACGGCCTTTTTTATTGTTTTATTGGCATCAGGAGACCTGCTAGGGATGTTAGGGGGTGTATTCTTGATGTTATTGGCACAGAGAATCCTGGGAAGCTTCCAACAGTTGTTAAGAAGAAATTTAATCTATTTTAAAGTCCTTTCAGCCTAATTTCAACCCAGAGATTCGTATGAGAGAGGCAAGTAACATCCTGCAGTGGTTATCTGAAATAAGCGGTTCTTTTTACCATTTGTATTTATATGACTCAGTGATGTTTAAGCATAGAGAACAGTGTCCTACACTTTTTTTCTATAAACAAGTCCAACTACAGTTAATGTTTAGGATGGATTTGGCTGTGCACCTTTTCAGTAAAAAGTGACCAAAATGGGAAGATCCCAAAGCCTAGGCAGCCTTTTTTTTGAACACCCTGTTTATGATAGTAACTAAACTTTATGGAAACGTCCATGTGTAAAAGCTTCCTTGTGTATGGAAGTTAGCTTTATTTTAAAATAAAAGTTAAAGTACCATGCATGTAATCTGTTTTCCACCTGCCTACGGTTTTATTGCTGGATCACAGAGCCTTTCCCTGTTACCCTCATGCTCTTGAAACAAACTGTTTCTTCTGGTAGTAATGAAGCAGGCTGCAGAAGTGACTTGTAAAGAAGTTAGAGCACAGTGTGTGGCAGGTATTCTGCAAAGGCAGAACTCCTCAGTCCAGCACTTCATATGAAAAGAGGTAAAATTTTGAGGGAGAGATTCTGAAAAAGACCGTCTTTTGGAGTGGGAGAGAATGGATGTAGAGTAGTAACAGGCATTAAAGCTTTTGCTTGGACTTTGTCTGCAAAAATGGGTTTCTATCCTCTTCCAAAATGTTTGCATTTCATTCCTAATTTGCCTATTTCCCAAATCTGAAAAATGTAAGCACTTTTACCAACCCACTTTTACCTTTTTTCTCTGATGTCAGTGAAACTTATCATTCCTTGGGTTGAAGTCCAGAAGCTGGAAAGAACCTCCAATGTCTTCATGACTGACACGGTCCGTGTCACCACTCCAAATAAAGAGCGTGACTTCTCCACGTTCCTCAATATCACTGAGGCTTTCAGGATCATGGAGCAACTGGCAGATGTGACACTCCGAAGGCTACTGGATAATGAGATCTTTGAGCTGGATCCAGGCCTACAGGATCCTACTCAGATTACCAAGAGGTAAAGAGCTAAATTGTTGTGTAAGCAGAGGTTCATTGGTGAGCTCTGTGGTTTGCTGTGCTAGCTGGGTAACATTTCAAAGCTTTATTTCACTGGGTGCAAAAGAGATTGTATAATGTATTATGGTGTATCCAATAGGTGCAGTTGAACTTGTGTGCAGGTTTTATAGTCTTCCCTTAAACATCACTGTGGTTTTTTGTTTGTTTGTTTTTAAAGTACTGTTCCCTGTAGAAGGGTAGATTGCAGCAAGGGGTATTTTCATCTTCCATGGAGAGCAACATTATTTTGCTTATCATTTTGGCAGTATGTGTGCTTTCCTAGTGCCATCAATTGTGCAGAATTATTGCTTTTGATTGTATCTGAAACATGGAATTTCCCACTAGTGTGATTGCTATAGCTGACTTAGCAAGCAGTTCTTGGACTTAAAAACCCTTCAGGCAGTTGCAACAGATTAATACATGATTGTCAGCTTTACCCTTTGCATCTTCGAAATGCATCTCTGCATTCCTCTCCCACTACAGAAATGCACTGGGCTTTCAGGGAGAAGATTGATAACTATCTGTCTGCTAGTAGCACAACGCACAACTCTATTTTATGCACTGTTGTGGGAAAGGGGAAGGGAAACTGCCCTGCCCAGAGGAATTTTAGGTGGGCAGGATGGAATAGCCCAAACTGGAATTTGCCTGGGGCATCAGGGTTGAGGTGCTGGGTTAAAATACTTCTTTTCTGACCTGGGTGTGAATGGAGCTCTTATCCCCTCCTGAATCATACCCTTGCCTGCTCTTCCTTCCTCCCCCACTGCCAGAGGCATGAAGGGAATCACCCAGGTGTTGCTTCCTGGCTAAAACATGTGGAGCCTGTGGTATCATTTCCCAGAAATCCAGAGACGTGTCCAGTAGCCATTTTATTGTTTCCGAGGGGCATTTTTGCAGTGGTGTTGGGTATCCATCTTGGCTAAACACTTCTGCAAGGTTTCATAATGGAGTTTAAAATGCACTTTCTCTGCAATTTCGTATGTACACACGATAAGGAAAATTGCTGACACTGGGATTTCATCCGTGATGTTGTCAAAGAATTCATTTGAGGTGATACAGTGGTGAGCAGCCATAAGCATCTTTGCAGGGTTTTTGTTTTTTCATAGCCAGGGTTCCTTTAAACACAGGAGCTACTGTTTTTTTTTTTTTTACAATGTACATGTAACTGGATGTTGCTTTTGGCCCAAGAAATGCAGGATATATACTTTAACTAATGAAAAGAAACTAAAATTACAGTTGCAGGGAAAAGTGTGAGCTTAGTAATAATGCTATAATGAGGAGTTTCTCAGGGAATCAACCTTTAAGTACTTTGTGGCATTTTTGAAAAGGTGTATGAGTATCGGCAAACAAGCAACAGAAACCATCCCACACATCTACTCAAACAGGTTTTCTCCTCACCTTCCTTCCAACTCAAAGAAGTCAGGAGGGAGCAGAGGAGAAGGAAGTATAAAAATATATTTACTGGATAGTTCCTGGGTAAGATATTCTCTAACCTGGCTGATGTGCTGTAACTTGACATAGCAGAAGGGAAAACACGGAAACATGGAAGATGCCAAAATCCCATTTCCTCTGTATGAATTAGGTGGTGGTTGGATAAGTTGCTGTTTCTGGTGCCCTTTGTAACACTTCGCCAACCACTTTGGTGTAAGATGATTAAGCAAGACTGTCGTTTTGAATAGTGGATAAACTGGTTTTGATGCTGACATGTTTTGGAGGTGTTGAACTTTTCTCTGTGTGTGAAGTTTTTGTTGCCACTTTTTTTTTCTGAAGCCATTTTAGTACAAGAACAACTATTTTCCTTGTGACATTTTCCCCCTAATAATTGTCTTTGTTAGTTCTTGTGCATGATTTGGAAGCAAGTAGTAGTCTATCAAAGTGAAAGCAGTAATCCGCACATCATTAGAACCATTCCAGCTGTGTCAAATTACTGAAGCTGCTGTAGGTTGCTTTTGTTTGTTAGGGTTTGTTCTGCAAGAGGCTCGTCTTTGTATACTTATTTTTGAAAAATGCATTTTTAATACTGTCTTGATCTGCATATTCTACATCCTGAAAACCAGAAACCTTTTCTACAGTTCCTGAGGTTCTTGGGGTCATCTTGCTGACCAGTGGAAGTGCAATTAGGCCAACAGTCTGTGACACAAATTGTATGGTAGCCAGAGTCAAACAAGTTTTCATGCAGCTTAATGAGAGGATAAGGCTTGGAACAACGGATTACAAAGGGATTAATGACAATTGAGTTAATTGCCATAAAAAGGAAAATAAAGCTGACGTGTTTGATAATTACAAATACCACTTCTTGCAGGTATATTTATGTGCCATCCAATTTTACTGGAAACATATGGTAACTGTATTTTCTTTCTTAATAGGAAGGTCACTAAAATCTGTGCTATTGCTTTCTTCTGCTTCTTACTTCCATCTCTTTCAGGATGCAGGAATACCCATTACATTCCTCAAATGCAGTGAGGAAATTGGCTCAAGCAGGAACCAAAATTTAAAAGCTTTACTACTGGTGTCAGAAAGGTTTCAAAAGTGTGGTACTTTTCTCCAGGCTCTAACCCCTTTGGTTTCTTTTCTTCATGTCTAACTGTGAATTGCCACAGAGGATGGCTTTGCTTCGTATGAAGCCAAAGAGGGTTTTTAACATTGACCTAAGCTGAAAAGAAACTGTTTGAAGTATCTTGAGTTATAGAGGTCACTTCAGTCACATTAATTCCTTCAAAGAAGGAATCCGAGAATGCTGTTAAACCTTGAGCAACAAGGAGGATGTAACTAGAAAGAACTTCCTTTCATTTCATCTGCCCAACAAAATCATAGAATTGCTTAGGTTGGAAAAGGCCTTTAAGGTCATTGAGTCCAACCATTAACCCAGCACTGCCAAATCCATCAATAAACCGTGTCCCTAAGCACCACATCTACACGTCTTTTAAAAACCTCCAGGGCAGGGTCTGGATTATATCTCTCCTGACAGATGATTGCCTAACCTGTTTTTAAGGATTTCCAGTAATGGAAATATCAGGATCCATGCCAATACTTCAATGTTCTTTAGAACAACCATTGTATATTTGGAGGTTGGTATGCATCTCCTTTATCTTTTCTTGTTTAAACTGCACTGCCTTAGTTAAGCCAGGTTTTTCTTATCAGTCCTGATTTTAGCTCTTCTGCTTGCTCTTTGGGCATTCAGCACTTATCCTATGTGGCTGCAGGCATGGAGTGGTGGGGTGCAGGATTGTTCCGTATGCATTTCTGATGCTGACCTAGGTAGGAGCAGCATGACCATCTTTGCAGCAACACTGGACACTTTTTAAGGTTCAGCTGGATATCTAGTCTAGGTCATGCTTTGCCAAGAAAGGTTGGACCAGGTGATCCTTGAGGTCCCTTCCAACCTGGTATTCTATGATTCTATGATCTCCAGGACTGCTGTTCTGCCATGCACTTCTGCATGTTGCAAAAGAATGCATCACATGCTTGGTGGCCATGCACTTCTGCAGCCCAGTGCAGTGTTCCTCTTCCTCCTATGAGCATAAGGCTGTTGGCTCATGTTCAACTTGTGATCCTGTGTAACCTCCAGGTCTTTCTTTTTTTTGCTGAATGGCTGCTGGTGGAGATGATCTCCATGCTGCATTTATGCAGCTTGTGATGTACAGATGAAAATACATGTAAGGCTTTATTTACACACCATCCCTAAAGTTTATGAATATAAATCTGAATCTGATCCTGTTCTTCTGCTCATTAGCCTCTACCAGTCTTGTGATGTGTGCAAGTTTAATAACAGTCTCTTGATCCATTGTGCAGATGGATTCATTGCTGATGAAGACGTTTAACAGAAGCTAGACCCCCTAAGGAGGTCCTCTTGATACAGCCTTCCAATTTATCAGAGACCCTTTGAGGGCTGCTTTTTGGGGTACTCTTCTTCAACTGGCTTGGTACAACAATTTTCACTTTAATCCAGTTTTATTAGTTACATTAGGAAATAACCAAGACTTTCATAAATTTTGGCTAAAACATCCATTGCATCTCCCCCATCTAGAAGTCAGGTGCTCCTGCAACATAAGGGAATGATTTTCAGTTTACATGTCTCTTGACAAGTCCGTGTTGGCTCTTCTCAGCTAACTTCTGGCTTGCTTACAAGGAGCCTTTCTTGCCACACGAATTTGGCAGCTCTGCCAGTAAACAAGACTTGTATAATTGGATGTGTTATTTCCAAAATCTGTAACTTTTTTAGTCTGAATAGCAAGAAGAGTCTAGTAATTGGTTTCTAAAAGCAAGAGGTCAGCCAGTCTGGTAAGATTTTAGATAGACAGCAAGTGACTCAGCAGAGCTAAAATCTTGCCAGGTTGACTTCTGTTAGACCTAAAGCAGAGAAAAACATTTGACAGTGAGGACATAATTTTAAGTGTGCTGATACTTTTAGGCATTTTGTTAGTCTTGTGTGTTATTTCCTTTAATTTAAAACTCTTGGAAGGCAATGCAGGGGTCACACACGGAGTTATCACAGTTCAGACTTGCCATTTACTTTGAAGTGCTCAAGTTGGAGGCAGTCCAGGATCCTGTAGCATGCAAGTCGGGAACTGTGCTTGAAAAGAATTGCTGAGTTTTCTGGAAAGCAGGGAACAAGGCAATTACGTCTTCTCGCCTTTTATTCTTCTGGCGCATGTGTTACTTAAAAACCAAACCAACATGGAAATAGATAAGTTAGGAGAGAAAATTTCAAACAGATTGAGCACAGGTAAGAAGGTTGCATTTCTGTTTGGTGTTAGAGGCACTGTGAAACTCAAAATGGAAGCTGTGGGACCTGGTGATATGGGCCAGTCACTGCATCTTTGCTGTATCATGTTTAAACAATTGCCTGTCTTGTTTTAGGAGCTAATTTCATTTGTGGTTTTTTTGAGTTACAGGTTGTTGTTTGTTTTTTTTTGTTTTACCCAGCTCTAATTTCATTTAACTGTATTTATGAAGGGAAGCAATTGCTTTGAGCCCTAGAATTCACCAACCTAACAGGAAATATTTTCATGGTGTGCCACTTTCTAGTAAAACCTCTGGTTTGAGCCCACAGTGGAAGGTGCTGACAGCATTCCATCCCCATGCTACCATATTTTCTTTCCAGGATTCCTTGCACCAGCTGGCCCCTGTTCCAGCACTTGTCTTTCTGCAGCCCTGACTGTGGTGTGCTCTGTGTGGTGGCCCTTTGTGGCCCTGTGTCATGAATCACCAGGGGACAGGCAATTCCAGGGATGTTAGGATTGGCAGCCTTCCCCTAGTACAGGGTATGGGGGTTAGGTGCAGTGCTAGGTGGATTTACTTAGTTTCACATATGGGAAATGTTATTCTTCAGTTTAAAAACCTGTGGGTTCTTGTCCGAAAGGCCCTGCACCTGGAGCCCGCAGCCCCAGGAGATGCAGCAAGATCCTGAAAACCCAGAAACTGCAGATTTTGGAGCATTAGAAACAGTCACCTCCTAAATAACAGACAATCTCTGCCTCCACAGAGGTCCCACTCTTCCATATAATGCCTCTTTTCACATAAAGGTATAGAAATTTTTGCAACCAAAAGATGCAGGGAGGGTCTTACCGTACCACAGTAGCAGCAGAACACAGCTCTACCCGGACCTGACTGCAGATGCTATCAGCAGTGTTCATCTGTGCTGTGCAGAAATGGAAAATATTTTAGCGGTGAGTTAACTAGGAGGCATATCCTGATCCAGCTTTGTCACAATAGCAGATCGCTGCGGGCACTTATCAGAGTTGCTCTCGCTGTGGAATTTTAACTCGGGAGCAACCTTTTTGTCTTCCTTCACAAAGAGGGTTTTTCTTTGTTCTATGTGAAAAACAGGAGACTATTTGTCTGTTTTCCTTGGATAATGTTTTTAAGGAAGATAATGCTTGAGAAGGAAACAGCAGCCAAACGCTGGTTGAGTGCGTTCTGTCTTTTCTGTTGGTCTCAGATACAGATCCTCCCTTCACAGGTCTCAGTTTGTTCTGGAATGTCTTCCTCCCTGCTTCATATGGCTTTAGATTTCTGTATGGATTAAACTGAAATAAGAAAAAACCCCAAACCAAACAATTGATTTACTTACTGAAGCAGAGGCTTCATCTCACCTTATTTTTAAACAGCAGGGCTGGGGTAAGGGGGAAGTATCAGCAGAAGAGGAGAGTTTGGGAACGAGTGGAGAGGGGATTTACAATACCAAGGTACCAACCCCTGTTGTACTTCAGCCCACGCTTAAAATTCTTTCAGTGGAACAAAGTCAAGCTTTTTGTTTTTTGCTTTTTTTAATTCCCCCAAGGTGAATCATGTTTGGAAAAATTTACTTGCAGTAAAGAAAATGGTAGAATTTAAAACCTAATGATTCTGTAGCTGCTGTTTGTGAGGTAATAGCTGTGGTCTGTTTATAATGTAATTTCATAGATCTTTAAATTACTGCAGACTTCTCCATTAAAAAAGAAGGAGAAAAAAAAAATAATCCCCAAAGCCAAGTCCGTATAAGCATAGCTCAGTAATGGAAGCTTAATTTATTTACACTTTTTTCCTCCATGTAAATGTGGATGGGTGACTGGAAGGAAGCCAAGTCCAAATTGAATGTAACTGGTGCTGTTATTCCCAGCTGAGTCTTTTAAGTGACCTGAAACCATTCTGCATTTTGCAACTGTTCTGAGGGCTCTAAGAGGCTGATACCTCTGCAAGTCAAGGATTTGGTGATTATAAATACCACCATCATTAACTGTTTTATTACTGATGGCATTGGAATTACTTATTGAGCAAATGCATTACTTTCGGATGCAGGTGCAAATCCCTGGGGTGCTGTTCGTAATGCTCTTGGGAAGGGAAACAAGGAACATAAAGCTCATCTCTGTTGTTCAATGTACATTCATCCGATGAAAAATTTTGTTATCTCCTAGGCACTGAAATCTGTAACTCTGAGGCTGGAAATCCATACAGCAGCCATAGAAAATGCATGCTTAAATAATAATTAAAAAGACTCCAAGAAACTAGCTAATTTGACTTAGTGTCCTTTCCTTTCCTAGTCACCACAGTAGCTGCTTTTGACCTTAATGTTAAACAAGCAAGTATCGATAATGGTTCTTTTTTGTTATTTCAAAGTCAGTCTTTTGTCAGTCTGTTCACACAGGCAGTGAAGATTGATGTGATGGTGCTTTTATTCTGTATCCCTCACTCTTGGTGAGGCTTACAAGAAAAGCAAAGCTTGAGCTGGATGTCCTGGCTTTCATGGTCTTGTGATTCCCTCTCACTGTTTTCTCTTAAGGGATCTTGAAGCCAGAGCCCAGAATGAATTCTTTCGGGCCTTCTTCAGATTGCCCAGGAAGGAGAAGCTGCATGAAGTTGTAGACTGTTCTCTCTGGACGCCGTTTAGTCGCTGTCACACAGCAGGAAGGATGTATACTTCAGACAGTTATATCTGTTTTGCCAGCAAAGAAAATGGCTGCTGCAATGTTATCATCCCACTTAGAGAGGTAGAGTTGTTTGTTTCATTTCAGGTCCTTATCTGCCTTTTTCTGCTACATGCACCCACTGTCACCTGACTTACCTGCAAACTATTGTTTGATGAAAAAGAGTAGGATGCTTGTGTGTATCTTGCCTATGGGATCGTTGTATAGCTTGTTCTGGGATTCATTAGGCCATGAGTTCCTAAAAATATGGGTGATTCAACAGGATCCTCAAAGCGAAGTACAGACAGTTAATGCAGCAGGACAGCACTGCAAAAGCAGAGTGTGCTCGGTCCAAGGCTTGAACCCTCCCAGCTCCACAAACACATCCAGCTTAATGTGATGGAGACTTCAGCTTGGGACCCATTCTGGCATTATAAAAACATCCTTGCCTGAGATCAGCACTTTGAAGTGTTGAAGCTCTCCCTCCATAGACACATTCTACCAAACCTGTGGATACTTTGCAAACTGTAGGGCAGAGAGAAGAAGGGGATGTTCTGGATGCAGTGACAAGGTGCCAAATATACATGAAATCCGAGACTTATTTAAATGGAAGGAGAGTCCGTGGGAAGGTGGTGGGAGTAGAAGAGGAGAAAGAAATTGTCAGCAAACACCTGCCTGATCTGCTATGGATACAAGGCTGTTATGATCTCTTAATTAAAGCTTTCCTTTCATCCTCAACTAATAACAGAGTAAACCCAAATGATATTCTAACTGTAGCAATTTACCTTCCACTGTTACAGAAACGGAAAACAGTAAAAGAACAGTGTTACATACTTAATCAGAAACAACAAAACAACTGTTTTCCCCCATCTTCAAAAATGTGAAAGCAAATTTCCTCCTCCATCCTCTAGCATGTGAGCAAGTTGATGCTTTTTCAAATCTCATTTTAATCATACTCCCCTTTCCTTATCTTTCCCCTCAGCCCATTATCCAGGAGTGGGACACAAAGTCATAAGGGAAAAAAAAAAAAACAACAAAAAAACCTGGGGTACTTTTTTGGTGCCTGTATTGAGCTTCAGGTGGTAGGATGTGTCCGCTCAAGGAAACCTGGATACCTTATTAACAGTCTTCCAATACCTAAAGGGGGCCTACAAGAAATCTGGAGAGGGACTTTTTATAAAGGCATGTAGTGACAGGACAAGGGGGAATGGCTTTAAACTGACAAGAGGATAGAGTTAGATTAGACATTAGGATTCAGACATGAGATACTAGAAAGTTCTTCACTCTGAGGGTGATGAGGCACTGGAACAGGTTGCCCAGAGAAGCTGTGGGTGCCCTATCCCTGGCATTGTTTAAGGCCAAGTTGGACAGGGCTTTGAGCAACCTGGTCTATTGGAAGGTGTCCCTGCTTATGGTAGGGGGTTGGAACCTGGTGATCTTTAAGGTCCTTTCCAACCTTAACCATTGTATGATTCTTGTAACCGTATTTAAAGCATGTGTGCATATGTGTTTGTACTTTTGGTACATGTAGAATATTTGAAGATGTGTAAGTGGAAGTGGTGCATAACTTGTTTTCTGTAATGTTTCTGGAAAGGTAATCAGTATAGAGAAGATGGAGGACACAAGCCTTCTCCCTAATCCCATCATTGTTAGCATAAGGAGCAAGACGGCCTTTCAGTTCATTGAGCTGAAGGACCGGGATACTTTGGTGGAGAATCTGCTCCAGAGACTAAAAGAAGTGAACTCCAGCAACCCAGTGCACTGTAACAACTTGCACAATAAGAACCAGGTACTGAACTTCTGAATTTTTTTAGGCGTATGAATGCAGTGTGTTTATCCATTAGTCTGTTGTCCTGTCTTCCTTGGTTGATCTTGGGCCAGTACTTGTGTGATGCCTTCTTTAAAGACCTGCCTGATGGGATGGAATGCACCCAGAGCATGGTTGTGATTGACATACTGGGGGGAGCAGAGAATATAGCATCACAGAATGGTTTGGATTGGAAGGGACCTTTAAAAGTTATCTGGTCCACCCACCCTCCAGTGAGCAGGGATATGGTAGGGAGCAGAGTGAGGGACACCTCAGCAGTCTAGAGGAATAGGTTGACAGAGGCCTCCTGAAGTTCAGCAAAAGCAAATGTGAAGCCTGGCAGAGTAACCCCATGCAAAAGGAGGGACTAAAGGATAGAGAAGAGCCATGTGTAAAAGACCGAGGGGTCCTGGTGGACAACAGCAGATTGAACTTTTATAAATGAGCAGTGTGCTCATATCGTGGAGGGCCAAGAGTGTTTGGGGTTGAACTAGCAGGACTGTAAACAGCAGGTCAAGGGATATTACTGTTCCCTTTCATTCAGCACTTCTGTGGCTGATCAGCAGTACTGAGTTCAGTTTCGACTCTGTCTCTCCGCGCCAGAAAAGCATTGACAAATTGCATTAAGTCTAGTGGAGGGCTAAAAGATGGTCAGGGCTGGAGCACATGGTTTATGAGGAGAGGTTGATGGAGCAGGTCTTGTTCAGCCTGTCTTCTACTAGCTAATGGGGAGTTATGGAGAAGATGGAGCCAGAGACTTCTTGGAGGTGCCATCTAAAAGATGGGCAGCAGCAGTCCCAAAATGTAGCAAGGGGAAGTCCAAATAGATGAAAAGAGAAAGATTTCCCCTCAAGAGTGGGCAGAGCTGGACCAGGCTGCCCAGAGAAGCTGTGGATTCACCTTCCTTGGAGCTACTCAACATGAGTGGACACAGCTGCCAGCAACCTGGTCTGAGGGGCCCTGCTTTGAGCAAGGGATTGAAAAAGATGGTGTCCCCCTGACCTAAATTGTTCAATGATTCTGTTTTTCAGTTCTTAACTGAAGTAGAAGATTGTTTGGTAGCTTATCAGCAAGGACTCTTAGAGTTGAATAATAACTTCTTTTTTAAAGGAACAGCCTTTTTCCTGACATACATATGAATGAGAATTTGTTTAAGGTCTTGAGTAAGGTGTGAGAGGTTTGGATGCAAAAGGCAAAAGCTACCCCAGCTGTGTCTTAAAGATAGCTGGGGACATAGTTCTTAGCCTCTTCTTGTCATTACTGCTTTGATTCTGCATTGCAGAACAGTCCTGGCTTTGGATCCACATGCATGCTTGGGAACAGTGAGCCTGTGCATCTGGGAACAGAGGCTTCACAGAGCAAGGAGAGAAGCGAATGTGGAAAGGACAGCCGTTATTTGCTCAATGCAGAAGCGCTGAGATCGGACTTCCATCAGTCAGGAATAGTGGACCTGGATTTTGGAAAGGTATGTAACATTTGAGGGAAGTGGTAGGAATTGGTGGTCTGGGTTCCTTTTGTTTGTTTTTTTAAATCTGGGGTGACATTCAAACAGATATTAATTTTTAGTAAAATGAACTCTGTATTGGCTGGAGAAATTAGTTATGGGATAACGGCTTTTCCATTTGCTTGGAGTTTTTTCCTCTTTATTTCTTTCTCATGAATATTTATATTTTTTTCTCTCTGTGTGGTGAATTGAATATGCAAAATGGGGAAAGTTGTACTCCTTAGAGCAGACTTCCCATTACCATTGGTATTGGAAATACCTTGTTGAATTTCTAATATGCAAAATATTTCTGTTTACCAGTTCCCACATGCACGTGATTTGTTCTTTTAAAACATATCGTCTTGTTCCCAGTCTAGGGAGCAAATCAAGGAGAGCCTGTGGGATGACCATTTTGTAGAATATGGCAGAACTGTGTGCATGTTCCGCACAGAGAAGATCAGAAAACTTGTTGCTATGGGAATCCCTGAATCCTTAAGAGGCAAACTCTGGCTGCTCTTCTCAGGTGGGCAAGCTTAGAAATGCTGGCTGTAGTCATCATCTGATTCTGAACATGGCAAAACCTTTAGGCAGGAAATCTCCTAAGGGCAATTAAATGTTGTTTTCATGGAGCTTATGATACTGCTTAAAAGGAGAGAGATGACCTGAACTGAACTAATAAATGCAAGGAAGTAGCTAGGTAGATTTGTAAAAGATCTATCTCAAGATGACATGACAATGTGAAGTAGAATTGAAATAACGTCATCTTTATCTGTGTAGTTTAAAATTAACATCATGGTTGTATAAAATGATGTTCATCTTCCAGCAACAATTAGATTGTAGCATAAATATTGATTTAACCCTAGGCAAATCAAATTATTGCAAAATTAAGGGCATCTTAAAGTCAGCAGTCCTGCTGCTGCTTCTTGTTGAATGTTGGCAGGGGGAGTAGGAACTAGAGATGGAAAAAATGGCTCGTTTCATACACAGATCTGTCAGAACCAGAATGTGCCTACAATATGATCGCAAGTTTAGTCCTTAATCTAGTATATGACATGTTCAAACATTTGTGAAAAGTGGTTTTCCTCCTTGGAGGGTGTGAACAGTGCTGAGTACATTTCTCCATGTAATCCTCTCTGCTGGGGAAGTTTCCTGCTCTTTGTCAGTATTAAGGTGTTTTGAATGATGTTGTGTCATGCAAGCTTTGCTAATATTTGTTTTGTCTTCTGGTAGGACTTCATTTCTTTCACTGCTCTGGAAATTTCACTAAATTCACAAACCCTGGGGAAAACCATCTTGCTTACATCCTTTTGTGCAGTAATTCCCACAACACCAAGTTTAGCATCATCCTAATCCACTTTGTGTTTTCCTCTTTCTCTTTTCCTGCTGCCTTCAGACGCTGTGACGGATCTTGCCTCGCATCCTGGTTACTATGTACATTTGGTGGAGGCGTCCATGGGCAAGTGCTGTATGGCGACAGAGGAGATCGAGCGTGACCTCCACCGCTCGCTGCCTGAGCACCCTGCCTTCCAGAGCGAGACGGGAATAGCTGCTCTAAGGAGGGTGCTCACAGCGTACGCTCACAGGAACCCCAAAATTGGATACTGCCAGGTGAAAAAATCCCTGTGGGGTAATGCTCATTGCTTCTTTAGCTCTTTCCTCTCTCCCAGTTTTATTGTACTCTTGGGAGTATTTTTAATGTTGGTTTTGATAAATAACATCCTTCTAGTTAGGAACAGACATAATTTTAGCTGCTAAATATAACTTACTCTGGAAAACAAGAGCATAGGCTTAACTGAGGGCTTTGGCTTAACTCAAGTATTCCCTCAGTAGTTTGCAAACTGCATTTAAAGTTAAAGAAGGGAAAAAAAGTTGTTTCTGATGCTTCTCTGTGTTCAAAAGTGTTTTTCTTGCACAATAATTAGAGACAGTGCAAAGTAGATGAGATTCACATAGAGCACTGGGGCAGAGGTTTAATGAACTGAAGTTCTGCCCCTTTCTTCCCAAACTGATGATAAATTACAAAAGTACTTTGCCCAGCTGGCCAGCTAAAATTATAACTTTACCTTCTGTGCAGCTCCCTGAATTCTGACTGGCATCAGACTGGTCATGCAGGAAGGAGGGGAAAGCAGCCCCAAAACATATTATACTATCAGTTCCCTACTTTTTACCTGGGCAAATCCAGTACTGTGTTTTTATCCACTATTTCCTGTTGCTGTTATGAAAAGCAGCGTACATAAGCATGAAAAACTTGTTACTCCTGTAGGTTGCAGCTATGTGTTCGCTATCTGTTACCTTTCTCTTGCTGTTTTGCTGTTCAGGGTTTCTTTGCTGGTTCTTTTTTTCAGTTTACATCATGTTAAGCTACTTTTCTCTCTTTAAAATTAGCCACAATGTAGCTTTTGTCAGTAGAATTTGCTGTCACTAACAAATCCCATTTTCTTCTTTGTCCTTGTAAGTCTATGAACATTTTGACCTCCGTGTTGCTGTTGTATGCCAAAGAGGAAGAAGCCTTTTGGCTGTTGGTTGCTGTATGTGAGCGAATGCTGCCGGATTACTTCAATCACCGAGTGATAGGTGAGCTTGTGCTTCTCTTCTTGCTAACTGGGAAAGGGCAGACTGAATGGCACTGGGGAGAGTAAAATGCTCAGGGTCTTCTGAGATCCAGAACCCACAGGTGAAGTGGTCCATTGACTTGTGCAGTGTGGGCAGCAGTGGTGGCTGCTCAGGTTCCAGCTAGGGCTGGTTTTGGTTTGAAGGGTTTGAACTGCAAGAACTATAAATATATGCTCAATTTTGCAGTTTGTTTTTTACCTGTTGGTCAGAAGGCAGTGACGCTTTTGCCTGTTAGGTAAAAATAGAAGAGCTTGCATGTCTTGGTTAGGAGGGGGGTGTGTGTGTGGGTATGTGTGTGTATGTGTTCAGTATTGGAGACTCAAGCTGTTTAAGATGAACCTAGGAAAGATCTGCTAGGGTATCTATTTCTGATCTGACCTGTCTGAGTTGCCTGGCTGCTGGAGCAATACAGGCTTGCATCTGAACTGGCCCTTTGTAATGAGGGTGGATACAAAACCCTCTGAATGTTAGATGCTGCATTAAGAACTAAGCTCAGTCCTTCTGCAGCGTGTGCCTTCTACTGCATGTGCTATGTCTCCTGTTAATTTCAGTGCAACTATTTTTAAGACTGTTGTGCAAAGTCAGGCTGCCTAATGCAGAGATAGAGAAGGGCTGAGCAGCTTGAGGCAGTAATTGCAGGTATGCATACAAGAAAGAGTTTTTGTTCTCTGTAGTCGATTTACTTCCTTTTCTTACACATAGCTTATTCTCTTTCTAATCCTAACCTTTAGCTACTCTGTAACACTTTAGCTACTCTTTAGTGTCTGCTGTTATGCCATTGCTGTAGCAAAGGGAAGGATCAGTGTAAGTCAGGAGGTAGGGACAGGAGGAAATCCCGGGCAGTAGTGGTACTGGGAGCTAGAAATGGTGTGCTGCCTGGGGAGAGGGAGAAAACATCTGAGTTATCAAATCTTTTGCTTGGAGCATGGGATTGTTACACCTCCCTCCTGACACTGTGCCGCTGCAATTATTGTCTTGTCACTGAACTGGCAGATAAGGAAAGTTAAAGCAGAGTTATTCCAAAGTTAGCTGGATGTGTAGGGTGTTTTGTGGTGCTTTAAATGCCACTGGTATTTTCCAGTTATGGATTGGGCACTGTAACTATCCTGCTTGTCAGCATTTTGGTTCTTGTTTCCAAATGTGACTTTAAACGGCTATCTTGATGACTTCCATGTTTGTCTGTCTCCTTCCTTGATTAAAACAGAAACACAGCTTTATCTGTCCATGTGCATTCCTAGATATCATCAGCCTGTCTTGAGTTACTGATAACTTTGATGCTTGCTGGGTTCTTGCCCTTAAGTAACATTATGCACACCCAGACTTGGGTTATCCCACTTGGCCAGCCAAATTGCTGCCCTGAGTTGTACTTAATTTTGGTTTTCTATCTTGCCTGTTACTTGCCATGGCTACAGCCTACATTGTTTGAGTGCTGACAGTCTTTGTCATCCTGTCTTTCTGTTTTCTTGTCCTCTGTACCCAAAAGAAAGAGTACTGTTAACTCTAGAAGAGGTACTGCCATGGCTCACCACATAGTGAAGAGCCAGGGGCTTCAGCTCAGAAGTTCCCCTGCTCCCTCTAGTCAAATGGCAGCAGTGTGGTTTTGCAGTATGGTTGCTTCACTAAGCAGTTATTTCTGCAGCTTTAATTTACCCTAGACCTTAGTGTGCTCAAATCAGTGCTACTGATCTTCACCCTGCCTCTCCTCTGGTTCCTGTTGCTTGAGTTAGTGTTCTTGGCTTTGCATTTCTGTTGACCTTCTTTTTTGATTTGCAATCAGCTCTTGTCTAAATTTTGTATTGTTTCTTCCTGCATAATACTTCCAAGACCCAACTTTTCCTCTTTGCACTGCCAACACTGTTGTCCAGATTTTGGTCTCTATAAATTTGGTGATCTCTGACCTTGCTACCTGTCACTGTGCTTTTCCTCTTCAGTATCAGCCAGTAATCTGTACAGTCAAAACAGCGACTGAATTAATGATCTTGGTGATAACAGGCCTTCTTAGCTCCATCTTCTCTTGGGCCTTTTCTTTGTGATATTCAAAATATTCTATTTGTTTTATTTTTAATAGTTTTTGCTTTCAAATTGTAGGCAATTCAGTCCTACTCAGTCTTGTTATTACATGACAGTCTCCTTCCTTCCGCCTTGCCAGCTATGACCAATCTGTCTTTTCACGTCTTTTCATGATTTCCCTGCTTGTAAATGGGAAAAGCCTGTAGGCAGGGCTGGCACGCATTATCTTCTTACTCAGGAATTCCTTCTATCCTTCTCCTTTCTGCAATGCATAGAGGAAATTATAAACAGACAAAGATAGAAACAAGTTATACTTGGGTCAAAAGTGGTGGCAAAGGTCATGTGTATTCTATTCTCATGTTACCATGGCTTTTCCATTTTCTCCATAAACCAACAGTCAGTCTTACTCTGTCTGTTAGTCTGTCTTCGTCTTGATATGATAATTCTTGAAACACTGAACATCTAATTTCATTTCTATGATTTCCCTTTTCATTCTTTGGAGATGTCATTTAGTTTGCATCTTGGGTCATCATTTTTTAAATGGATATGCTGGTATTTTTCTACCTCATCATGGTGTCATGCTATAATCATGGCAGTCAGGTGAAGTTCCTGATGACTGGAAAAAGGGGAATATAACCCCCATTTTCAGGGGAAAATGGATGACCCAGGGAACTAGAGAGCAGTCAGTCTCACCTCTGTGCCTGGCAAAATCTTGGAGCAGATTCTCCTGGAAGGCATGTTAAGGCACATGAA
>WYDI02023006.1:0-23568 GCA_009867235.2 Psittacus erithacus
GGTTGGACACAGGGGCTTGGAGCAAGCTGCTCTAGTGGAAGGTGTCCCTGCCTGTGGCAGGGGTTGGAACTGGATGATCTTAAGGTTCTTTCCAACCCAAACCTGTCTGGGATTCTATGATTCCATGATTCTGCCCTGGGCACCTAGAGACTGAATTTGAGGAAGAGGAGTTTTAGAATCACAGAATGGTTTAGGTTGGAAAGGACCTTAAAATCATCCAGTTCCAGCCCTTGGCTGTAGATGCTGGCAAAGCCATACTGTTTTGATGGAGATGTCAGTGATACATGACCTAAATCCAGGCTGGTTTGTGTAATACATCTTTTGAACTCAGCTAAAATGGAAGCCAGATGCAAACCAAGCTATCCCTTGATTATGTGAGGGAAATGGTAAATTCATCATCACTTGAAGTCTTTTAAGCAAGACTGATTGTCCCTCTACAACCTGCCCGTTGCATCAGCAAGAAGTTATCAGGTTTCATAGTGTTTGCCTGAGCACAAGGGAATAATCCTCCTGTTTGCTACAGGGCTTACGGGGTGAAATTGTGTGGCTTGACGTCTTCAGGCTGTCAGATTTGATTGTCTTCTTTGGCCTTTGACGTTGGGGATTGATGGAAACTCATCTTGGCCTTTGTCTTGTGTCCTTACGTAGCTTCCCTATGTGCTAACGCTCATCTTTTGTATGCAGTTCCCACGTGCCTTTAGGGAACTCTGCGCTCGCCCTCCATGAGACCCTGCAGGAGAATTTGGTGGCTCCGGGGCTTGAAAAGCATTCATTTTGTTTGCAAAAGTGATAGAATTAGCATATCCTGATCCCCTGCTTTAATACTCTGCACAGGTCACTCAGGTGACATTCAATGGAGCTTTCTGCTGTGGGGTTTTGAGCAAAACCCATTTGTGGTGCTATCAAATCCCCAGAACGGCTCGGGACACGTTTGCATGTGTCATTGCTGTCTGAATAGCTCTTTGCTGTCGACACAGTCTGTGCTGTGGAGACGTGGCTAATCTGGTTGGTTTAAAGAGCCAAAATCTGCTCATTGGGAATGGTGGGAAAGCTCAGAATCAGGCTTTAATGTGATGGGGCCAGCAGGGTTAGCACGCACCCGTCCCCTCCCCATCAGACCTGCTCCCAGTCTCTAATGCTGATAATGCAGGTTGTCCTCCCTGAAGGTGGCATAAATCTCCTTTGCATTTCTCCAGGGCTAAATGAGCAAAGGCAAGAGAACAAGTCTCAACCTACCATTTCCTGCAGCTCATTTCACCCCTTTACAGGCTGTAAAAGGGGAAGGGTTGAAGGTCCCCTTTGAGGTTGAAAGCAATAAGGTTTTGTTTGCCTGTGCCATTTATCCCATCTAGTTCAGCCATAGATGGCAGGGGATGCCTGTAGCAATGCACTCCTTTGAACTTGGCGTGCTCTAATTCAATGTAGACACCTGGTTGCTCCTGAAATATGTATTGGGGGTGGCGGGGGGGAAGAAAACAAGGGAGCCCTGTTAGGAGCTGCGTTTTACACCCGGTTGCACCAAACCCCTGGATTTAGCTCTCCTTGAACTTGGAGTTGGCAATAATTGACGAGCAGATTTTGCAGCTGCTGTTCTGACATGATATTGCTGCCGGGTGTTATGAAAACCACTAGAGCTAGAAACCCAGCGCTCTATCCTCCTCTTGGAGTTTTAGCTTTCAAACATATGAAGCATCAATCTCTAGCTAGCGGCTCACGAGCTATCAGCTCCTACAATCAAGTGGAAAAGAGCATTTCAAAAGTGCTTAGTTACTGGAACTGTACAAATGCTTTCTGGACCAGTAAATGCTTCCATGTGTTGGTCCCAGACCATGATTAGGAAGATAAAAATCTGGTCTCTCAGTAAATACACTGCCTTGGCTGCTGCTGTTGCAGGGATGTCAAACTAAACAGGAGGATGAGGAAGGAGGCAGGGCCTCTAGCATCAGTTAGCTCAGCCTGTGGGGCTGCTTCTATGTGTCTTGTTCTCTATAGCGGCAAACAAGTAATCTTATCATCTTTTAACATGAAATCTTTGCACTTGAGTTTATGAATAGGCTGACTGATTCCATCGTCCTTATTGTAAAGATTTCTTTCCAAGGTGCAGGCTCATTCTATAGCTGAAATATTTCAAGACCATCAATGATCTTTGGGGTACGTGGATGGTCAGATAGACTTCTGGGGCTAACTGGAAAGCATAAACAGTTTATTGCTCTCTATTTGTTGCTGTCAGCACCTTAACTGGACTATATTGATTGAGTGAGCTTGATCCATGTAAAGGTGACATAATTGTGGCTAAAGCTACAGCCCAAGTATATCTGCCCAGCCTCCAGGAGTCCACCATCCAGTCCTACACCGAGTAAGCATTTCTGCAAGCATTGCTATCGCGCATTTAAGCACATCTCATACACTTGGTGATACTGCCATCAAAACTACCAATTAGACCATGCAACTGCTGTGATTTTACCTATTATAATGAAAATTGTGGGCTTGAACCTCCCCATAATGATGTTTTGGTAGGGGGAGGATTGTTGTTGTCTGTTCTAAGGGAGCTGCATGTGTGCTATTGAATGTCATACTCAGTATGTATGATGAAGAACTCCACTTTATTGCATTGCTGACTACTGGGAGCTGTGCTATTTCCTTGTGGTGTTCAAGGACAAAGCAGCTTGTGGCCTTTTGCTTTTCAGTTTGACGGCTGCCACTTGAGCAAAGAGCTTTTGCTTGCCAGGAGGTGAATTGACAGATTCAGTGGAAGGAGCAAGGCAAACTCCTCTGGAGACCCATTTCCTACCAACAATATGGGATCCAGGGCAAGATTTTCTCAACCTTGTCCCCAGAGTGACCCCCGGTCGCTGGTACCATTGGGTTTGAATTTCCACACGTGACATCACTGCACATGAAGCTTGATTTATCTTGGAAGTGATGGAAAAGGTCGGGATGTTTTAAATTGAACCCATCTTCCATTCACAGCCCATTTTCCATAAGCTGTTTTACTGGGGATGTGACATGATATCAATAACAATGAGGTTTCTCGCTGCCTGCTCTAGTTGTTTATGGAAAGGAGTTTCAGAAAACGTATTATTAGAGAGAATAATAGATGGGCTGTAGGGAGACAAGGAAATAATTGCATTGAGGGGGCTTGAAAACATCATAAAGCCAAGAATGGGGTTTGGTTGGACTCTCATGTCACAAGGTCCCTAACACTAAACTAATTCTCTATAAATCCCTGCAGCCCATTTAGGCTTAGGGGCTTTCTTCTCTACTAGATTGCTTTTCTCTCCCCTCTTTCCTTTTCTTCCCCCTCTTTTCTTTGGAAGAAAGACCACAGAAGAGAATGGAAGTGAATAAAAGCCACCCAAGCCACAATTACGGTGATTAATTATCCATTTGTATGTTGGTAGCACCTCTGGCAGAGGGCTGAGAATCAGCCAAGTACAGAATAGGAAACGCGAGCAATCCTTAGTTTAAGGCTCTTACAGCTTGGTTTAAAAGGAATAAATACATATTAACAAATATAACCAACTAGAGAATTAGAAAGGGAAGAGTTGTCCCAAGCTACAAGAGATGACACTTGGATCAGAAAGGTTGCCAGCACTTTTGCTGCTAAACTCACCTGCCTTTTGTTCTGATTTCAAAGTTTGCTGCTGTTAGGAAGAGCAGGAGCAGTTAAAGCAGTTAATTTATCAGCAGAACCTGCTGAAGTTGCTAAGAAATAAGTGTGTTCCTCTCAGGTACTGGTGTAGGAGGTGATGAAGGGAAGAATGAGATGCTCAGTGTGCTGGTGTTCCAATAGGACTTGGAGATCCAACTGTGCATGAAGGAGTTGGGCATCTCAGTGCTTCCAGCCTGCTTCTCCTGCCCACCACCCCAGGCTGGGAATTGCATTCCCAGCCCTGAGAAAGGCAGGAGAGAGCAAGCATCTTCCTGTAGTTGGGCTGAATGGTTCCCCTGCGATGCTCTTCCCGTTGGAAGTTTCAGATTGCTGTATCACAAAAGACCCATTGACTCGCCATTCCATAGGGAAATTTTCCCTCTGTTTTCCAGTTAATCATTCTCCCCCTCTGGACCCGTAATTTTTGCTTGCATTACATCAGAGTGTGGAACAGTTCAGAGAATCAGGACTTGGACCCATTCTTTCAGAGGCTGCATGAAAGGGCCTTTTCTGCCTCGGGTGCAGGGTGGTGGTTGCTCGGTTTTCCAGGGTCTGGGAATAAAAAGGCAGCCTGGAAGCATGGCGTTATAGAGTCTGAGAATGGTTTGAGTTGGAAAGGACTTTAAGATCATCTAGTTCTATTGTGGTTATAATTATCACAGGATTAAATAGCTGGGAGCTGGTGGTTACACTTCCATAGGCTTCCCAGGGTCAAAGTTGTGATGGATGGAAGGATTGATACTCCCTGCATGTTTAACCCCTTCCCTTCCACCTTTGTAGGGTTTAGCATCCTCCCTTAGTGCAATAAGGACTCCGTTTTGGTCCATGAGAGCTGCTGAAACCCAGGATGACTTGCAGGAGCGTCTGCACACCTACAGTCCTTCGAAATATTCCCTCTGTTGGGAATTGCAGCCACCTTAAGCTCACCACCACCATGTAATGCCGGGGGAATAATGGCTTTTCAAGTGATTTTTCACAGCTCGACTGGTGGCCAGAGCCAAGAAACACCATTGGCTGGGGGTGAACAGGGCAAAAAAGTCGGGAATTGTGGTTGTGTTTTGGTTTTCATGGAGTAAAGGCAGTGATTCCGTGAAGCGGAATGAAACCATGGATGCAAACCTGAAAATAAACCCTACCGTAGCCTTGGTTTAACCTTTCTATAAATGTCAATTTGGGGGAATGACAATGACATTTCAAGGGAGAGATTGAAATGTAACACGCGAGAAACATCACCGTGAGATGTTTTGACTTCTCTTCAGCTGCCTCCTCTCCCCGTTCTATTTATTTTGTGCAAAAAAACCTCTTTGCAGAACCTGACTTGAATCCACACACGGTTTCGGTGCCTGGAAATGACATTTTCTAGCAAACACAGTGGAAAACAAAGAGAAGAATAAATCCTACAGCCCGTGCTCGCTCCTCGGTGCAGCCTCAGCCCTGTGGTTGTCAGCGCATCTTACGTCTCAATAGCATTTGGATCATGGAATGGTTTGGGTGGGAAGGGATCTTAAAGCTCATCCAGTTCCAATTCGCCTTGGACACCTTCCACTGGAGCAGCTTGCTCCAAGCCCCTGGGTCCAACCTGGCCTTGAACACTGCCAGGGATGGGGCAGCCACAGCTTCTCTGGGCACCCTGTGCCAGCGCCTCAGCACCCTCACAGGAAACAGCTTCTGCCTAAGAGCTCATCTCAGTCTCCCCTCTGGCAGGTCAAAGCCATTCCCCTTGGCCTGTGCCTGCATTCCTTGTCCAAAGCCCCTCTCCAGGTTTCCCGTTTAGGCACTGGAGCTGCCCTAAGGTCTCCCCTTCAGGAGCCTTCTCTTGCCCAGGCTGCCCCAGCCCAGCTCTCTCAGCCTGGCTCCAAAGCAGAGACAGGAAGATCCTGGACTGGGAAGACCCTGAAGGACACGAGGGTCTTGTGCCCTCCCTGTGGCATGCAAGCTTTTTGCTTTTCCCTCTTTGCAACCCACACATTTTGCATTTATGACTAAATACAGCACTTTGGTGGCTGTCTGCAAGGCTGGAGGAGAGCTTTTCAGGGCCTGGTCATCATCCTCGCTGATGCAATGCAGTTGTTTGAGTCCTCTGCAATAGAAATCAAGGTCTTGAAGCCAAAAAAGCAGAGTGTATTTATGGCTTCTTGGTGGCACCAAGGAAGAGCTATGAGTTAGCATCGTTATCTTTGTTCTCCCTGGGGTTAATGGAGGTGTGGGTCAGCCAAGTCACATCCACAGCCGTATGTGAGATGAGTCGGTAGCAGGAGCAAGATGCTGGCTCTGACTCAGGAGAGTGATGAAGTGCAAACCCTGAGTACTTCATCAGTCAGGCTATTGCTTAGCTGCTGGCTTACACATCAGCCTGTGCCCACGTGCTTTCCTGAGTCACAGTCTAGGAGGGGAAAAACGCTGCTCCTCAGCATCACCATCCAAAGCATCCTCCTTCACCCCCTCGGTTTTCATCTCCAACGGTGTTGTGAAAGCAAAGCTTCACTCTGGTGTCTGTCATTTGAAGGAGGAGAGAAGTCAAGTCTTCGCAGTGCTGCTTGGCTTCTTTTCCATCCCAAACTCCCCGCATGGCTTTTGTGCCCACCTGCAGAACTCACTGCTGCCCAGGGATGCTGCTGTCTCCCACTGATGGTTTGGAATGCAGGGCAGGGAGAATCCACCCCGCTCAGCTCTCACCCTTATTTACAGCATGGAAAATGAATGGGAATCAGCTTCGGAAAGGAGATTATTTCATTATCATTGTAATTGGTGCTTATAATTAGTTATTACTCCGGCGTGTGATGTGCCCTGAGCACCGTGGCCACAAAGTGCAGGAGCAAAAAGGAAAGGCTTTTATAATGATGATGATTTTTTGTCATTAATTATGACTGCTGTTTATTTTCTTGGCTATTTATCCACTTGTTCTTCCAATCAAGTAACCTCAGCTCGCTTGGCTTTGCAATAGGCAGATGGTAGGGCTTTGCCTAGCCTGGCTTTGAGTCAGATTCGGCTCTGCCTTCTGCCCTTTGGTCAGTCGTGCTGCTGTTCACCCACAAGCAAATTGGGAATGCCGTGAGGAAAACTCGCTGATGTCGTTATCAAGTCATTGCAGAGCAATTTAGGGGATTGGCTTGGAAGAATCCAGTGGGGACAGATGAAGGGGGACTCAGACACCTTCCTGAGCCCGGGAATGTTGCTAAGGGACAGAACTCTCTTGTCAAAGCCAAGTCACCCTAGAAAACCCCCAGATCTTTGCAGGCTGCCTGCTCCGAGTCAGGCAAAGGGCCTCCTTTGTGATGCTGAAACAATAAAAGGCCTTATCCTCTTTAGCTGACGCAAGCTAACAAAGCCCCATTGATTCTGGTAGGTGCTTCCTCAGTGACAGCGATGCGAGGGATGGGGTTTATGACCCCACCGGCTTCTCCTGGCGTCTGTGTACATGTGGTTGGGTTTTAATGAGTGCTTTGGGCTACAAAGTGGGTCAGTGCTTTCATCTGCTTGGGCTTTGCCCCCCCCCTCCCAGCTCCCTCCTGCAGCAGAGACCCGAGGAACTCACCACATGGTGACAAGCCATAGGCTGATCCTGGCTGCGGGTGGAAGGGGATGGCCTTGTTGGGAGGGGGGTCCTGCTGAGACACAGGGCTGGAACCTGCTGAGGTGGCTCCCCACGGATCCATGAGCTTTGTGCACAGCCGTGCTTTGAAGCTTGGAACCTTGAACACTTCAAACAGGCAGAGGACAGGCAGATGATGTATGGGAAATTAATACCTAACAGGGCTAAAAAATGTTCTCAATGTCGCCCTAACTGAGCTCTATTTACTTTCATCCCATCCAGAGCATTTAGCACAAAGAGACCCCTTACACCCTTAATTTTCTAAACCACAAAGCCTTCCATTCCACTGCATCCAGCTGAAACATTCCCCTTTTTGCTCTCATTTTCCGGCTCTCTTTTGAAACCCTCCTCTCCCTCGATGCAGCCTCTCAAGGGGGGGGAAGCAGAACCCAGCAAAGTTTGGAAAGCAGAGCAGGTCATTAACCCTTTTGTGGCTGCTTTGGTGCAGGGGGGAGCAGCAAGAAACATCCTCCAGCCCGGTTTGTGCATGAGCAAAGATGTGGTGGCACAACAGACACCAGTCAGTGCCCGGTGAAGGGTTTGTAACTGGAAATCAGGATGCCTGAAATCTCATTTATGTCACAGCAGGGGGAAAGCAAGTGCCATGGCACAGAGCAGAGAATCCCTCAGGAGCTCTTCGTATGGCAGGGATGGAGGATGGGGATGGTTTCAACACCACAGCACCAGCCTGAGCCCAGGTTTTGCTGCCCTCAGCCCTGCCCTGGGCTCTCAGCTGCACGTTTCTCACTCTGCTGCCTCATCAGTGGCTGGGGAGTGCGTTCAGAGAGGGTTGCTTGCCCACTATATGGGAATGGTGTGGGCTGGGAGAGCCTGGAGATTCGTATCCCAGCCCTGTGTAGACAGGGGTTGAGGTTATCCATGAGATTATCCCTGCTGGGTAGGGATTAAAACCAATGTAAACCAAGTGATGCTTCAAAACACCCCCATGGAGATTTTCCCACTCAAGGGGTACCAGTTCTTTAGTGCTGCCGTGTTAGAGCTGGGTGGTTTTGGTGGTCTCCCCTGTTCTGGGCTGTGATAACTGGGCTGCTCATGTTGGTTTCTAGGGGATGCTTTTGGGAGCCTTTGCTAGGACATTGGGTCCCTATCCTGTGATCCCTGTGAGAACCCCATCAGATGGAGATTAGCAGTGCTAAAGCTCCGGGGCATGCTGGTGCTGTGGATGGGGAAAGGTGGCATCATCTATGCCGTGCTGGCTTCCTGGCATCCTGCTTTTCCCACGGCATTTGATTGCTGCTATTTTATTCTAAGAGGGCTCACAAAGGGGTGAGGATGCACAGCAGATGAGCTCTTCCCCATCCCTGCTGTCCCAGAGCCTGGCATAAGGGTTTTAGGCAAGTGATGCTGATGCTGAAAGGGGAGAACCTCTTCTCTGCAGGGGCTAGAAGCAGGATTTGAACCCAGCGAATGGAAAGTCATTGCTGGTGCAAGGCTTGGATGTTGTCTGTACACCCCCTGGGGCTGTTGGGGTGCTGCATAGGGTTGCACCATAGTACATTTGAGTCCCAAGTGTGCTCTGAGAACACAAGAGCAGAGGGGCAGGGGTGTGCAGGACATGGCTCTGTAGCATGGTGCCTGCCTGTGGTGCTGTTCCTCTGCACTGGAGTGAAATTCAGTGGGCTTCACATTCTGCTGTCTCATGAGAACCCCTATTAGCAATACTGGAGATCTGACGTATCCTTTTGGATGTGAGTTGGGATGTGTCACTCCCTGCCTCCTTCAGCCTCCATAGGGACAGCTTAATCTGCCCCAGAAGGGTGGCTTTAAGCAGATAGGCTCACATCCCTGGTTGTGGCATCCAGAGCACTGAGCCTGACATCTGCCAGCCCTTGCAGATCCCTTTTTCCCTATGAGACAGCAGGAGCCAGCAGCTCCCGAGCCATCCCTGCAAAGCTGGGATGTCTTCCATCACCCCGGGGCCTGATTCTCCGCTGGTGTAAGCTGGCACTGTGTCACTGAGCTAATGGGCCAGCTGCTTGGTTGGTGGCTGCTGCTGCTGCCTGTCCCCAAGCATCCGAGCTCTTCTCTCCCTATTCTATTCCTCATTCTCCCTTTAAATTCTCTCCCCGTCTGTTCATCCCTCTGTATTCCCAAGCCATCCTTCTTTTTCTCCATGAAGCTAAGGGGAGGAAAGGAGCAAAGCAGTCCAACTCAAACGTTCTATCCAAGAAGCATCCCTAAAATCTCACCAGGTTACATTATGCTCTAATAGACTCGAAGCCAATCTGCCTAATGCCACTGCAAAGGTCAATTAAATTCACCCTAAAGAATTCACTCCTGGCTCATTATCCATGTGGAAAATGAATTAGAAGAAGCACAAGCTGCCCCAGAGGTTTCTGATAGTTTCCTAATGAACATAACTGCTAATGAAAGAAAAGGAAAGAAAAGCATCACTAAAAAGAAAACCCCATCCACTTTACAGACATGTTTTGCTGGTCCATTGGAAAGAGCTGGAATAACAACCATGGCGGGGTGCTGTTGCCCATAGGGACTCACAGGCCACCCAGCAGCAGAAAAGGAGGCAAAATGAATCAAGTGACTGGTGAATTGCAAGCTGTGACCTGAGCTGTTGGAAGTGGCAAGTTTGGAGGCATTTTCAGGCTGAAGATGCTCAAATGGCTGCAGGGAGACCTCAGAGCAGCTTCTAATGTCTGAAGGGGGCAAGGATGCTGGAGAGGGGCTCTTCATCAGGGACTGTGGTGATAGGACAAGGGGTGATGGGTTCCAAGTGAAACGGGGGAAGTTCAGGTTGGATACAAGGAAGAAGCTCTTCCCTTTGAGGGTGCTAAGGTGCTGGCACAGGGTGCCCAGAGAAGCTGTGGCTGACAGGCTCTTTAAACCCTCATACCTTTGAGCTGTTGGAGTCACTCCTCATCGGGTCTTCATCCTCTTTTCTAATGTATGGATCCCGCCAGGTGTAGGGCAGAAATAAATGGAAAGATGTTCACTAGTCCTTTGGGCACGGATTCTGTTCTACAACCAACTGTTCATAGTGCCCATAGTGCTCTTGGAAAGGTTTCCTAGATAAGGATATAAAGCACTAAAAGCCAGCAAAGGTGCCTGCAAATGAAATGAAGGGAATCACAGGGAATAAAAGCATAAGGATGATTTTGTCCAAACAACCACATTCCCAAGGGAAGCTTCAATTTCAACACCATTCTGACCAGAAAGGACACTTCATCCCCTCCTAAAGCAAGTGGCTAAAGGATGCGGGATACCTGGGGATCATCCCTCTCCCCTTGGCTGCATGGGGGAAGCTTAGGCTAAGTACTGTAGCTGAAACAGGTTGTAACTCCAGTCTGAGCCATGGCTTTTCTTCCAGGGAGCTGCTGGGAGTTTTCCTGCAGAGCTGCTTTTTTTGGCACTGGGAAAAGCTTCAGGGAATCTCGGAGACTGGGCAGAACTCCCTTTAGTTTGTCTTTAATTACAGCGAGGGAAAGGCTGGTAATTACAACACACCTTTCCCTTGCAGATCCTCAGGTGGAAGCAGCGCTGGGAAAGACGGATGCTAAGCAGGAGAGCGGGGTTTGCCAGGAATGCTGTTGTGTTGCTTGGGAATGAGCGGAGCGAGGCTGCCCAGATGGCAACCGGGTTTGTGTCTGGCAAAGGAGGCTTTGCGGAGCAGCTAGGACAGGGAATGCTGTTCTCTCCCTCTTGCTATGGGTATTAGGTGGGAGCGGGGGGCAGCGGTATGGTGCTTGCAATGTCAATTATTAGTGTGTTTAGTAAATTACTGAGTAAATTGGCCCTTAAAGTTTCCAACCGCGTGTCCTCTCTTGCACTCCAAGCCTGCAGCTGAGTTGTTTACACTCTTTCAGCAGGGAAGATGGATCAGCTCTGTCTCAGCTTCTGGATATCTTGCAGAGAGGAGCCTGAGCTGATCCTCACATCGCTGCTGGGCTGGGAGATGAAGGAAGGGTCATGCCCACAAGTAGGGGAGCCCTCACCGTGGCCCAAGTTAAAGCCGAAAGAGCTTTAGCTTGACCCCAGGAACCCGTGTGTTCTTGCCGTACACATGTCCACAGGTACCCAGCGGGGTCGATGCTGTTTGTGTGTGTGAGAGCATCTCCCATGGTTCTCCTGATTGCTTTCCCTCTATGCGCTTTTGCTCTGTGAGAGCTGTGCTTGGTGTGGAGAAGAGCCACTGGCACAGGGAGGGGGGATGTTCTTGTTCTTTTCTCACAACAGCAGGCTGGAGGATGGGTGGTAAAGCAGAAAGGCAGGTATCCATGTGATGGGGAGGGAGGAGGATGCTCTGCTGGCCGTGGGAGATGGGTGAGCTAATGCTGGAGAGACTTGCCCATGGTCTACTGCTCCATAAACCAGCCTGGAAAATTCACCTCCCTCTATATCTCGACCTGGGCCTGATTAAATAGCTGAGAGATTCTTGCAAATGAGCCTTAGGGATGCTTCCCAGCAGGAACAACCCCGCTGAAGGGGCTTGATGCTCTTTCTAGGCTCATTTCAAAGCTCTAGGGGAGTGCAGTGAGGGTGATACAGGTCTGCTTGGAAGAGAAGCTGGTCCTTGTGTGCTTTTGGGTTAAAGCCACTCAGGTCCTGCCCTCGGGACTTTCACTCTGGGGTTAAAAGAACATCAGGATGAAGATTTGGGGTTGATTGGGACCGATCCCAGGCCAGAGACCCTTCCTGCTCTGTCTGCCCTGCTCTGCTAGCTGGGACATGCACGCTCTGCTTTCCATTCCAAGGTGTATTTTCCCTTCTGTGCATTTCCAAGTCTCCTTTTGCCTTTTCATGTGTACTGTAAAGGTCAGCCCATATCTGGAACATGCTTTAAATTTGCACAGAGAGCAGGGGGCAGGAAGAGAAGGGAGGGTAGTGCTGAGCTTTGCTGCAGAGGGAGCTTTGCTGCTTTTTCTGCTGTTTCTATGGATGGATGGGATACAGCCCCCCAGGGCCACCTGGAACCTGGGAAAACAGCCTTTTGTCAGCAGAAATCCCCCAAAACACAAGCCGATTGTAACTGTCAGGAGCTGTTGCTTTTGGGTCTATAACAGCCTTGTCCTTCCTCTCTCCTCCCCCTGGGGAGGATGTTCACCTCCATCAGCATGCTGCTGTCAGCTGGACCACACATCCCCTCCTCCTCCTCTGCCTCCTTCACCTCCTGCTTTATGCTGGGCTGGGTACCACACATCCAACCGGCTCCCCCTTCCCACTGCATCCTGCATCCCTTGCACCTTTCCCAGGATCACAGGGGGATCCAGGTTGGCAGGTCCAGGACCATGCCCTTTCTTGTGTCCATGGCAGGCCCTTCCCTTGCCTGTCAGAGCTGCCTCCTCTCGCCAGGACCTAATGCTGCTTCATTTCTGCTTTAATTTTGCTGCTGTTTTGCGACAGCCGCTGCAGGTCGGGAGTTACAGAAAGGTTATGAGTGAGTGATGGGCATTGACATCCTTAGCAGTGCCCTGACCCCATCAGTCTCTCTCTGTTCTTCTTCTTCCTTACACTTGCCCTGGTTTGTGTGGGTTTTACATTGGCCTCTCTCATGCAGAAAGCTTGCTTCATCACATTTACACCCACAGTCGCAGCTGGCAAACCAAGGATGGAAGCATTGATTTGCCCTGCTTGAGGGCAGCTATTGAGGGAGGTTTTCATCCTCTGGTGGTTTTCCTATCCCAGAAACCTCATGTGCTGCTTTTCCCCCCTTGTTTCCTTGATCTGTCAGTACCTTTCCAAATATCCACCTGGATTGTCCTGCTGGACAAACCAGTTCCCCTTGTGCAAAGGCTCAGCATCAGGAATGAAACTCATCCCTGCTTCTGTCCCCAGCCCAGCTCCTTGCCCAGTGAGTGCCCTCTGCAGACAGATACTCTGCAAGGCGGAGAGCTGGCCTGGCAATGTGCACTGTGGGCAGACGCAGCCTGAGATCACAGAATCATTAGGGTTGGAAGGGACCTCTGGAGATCATCTGGTCCCCAGTGGATGCTCAGGAGGAGCTTGGGAAGAGGAGGCAGCATTTCTACCCGGTAATTTAAGAAAAGAATGAAAAAATCCTTATTTATTAGGTGCTGATGATGTATCCTGATGTATTCCTGCAGTGCTTCGTAGGGTTCCTTTCATGATGCACCCCATAAACCCCAACCATGAATAGCTGCTCCCTGATGGGCAGGTAAATCCAAGCCGGCAGCTCCCGGGCCTGGCAGCCCATCACTGCTTCATCTGGAAGGATATAAACCTTTGCACAGGCTATTTGGAAATATGGCAAAGCTCATTTTAAGCATGTCTTATCTCCCCGTTGAGAAGCTTCTGTGGCTTAGCAAGGCTGGGTTTGCTTCCCTCACACAGCTTGTCTGTGTCTTTGCTCCCTATCCCAGAGCTCTCCTTCCCTCGATGCCGCGATAAGCTGGCGTGGCGTTATCAGATGTGCTGCAGCACTAAAACTCTCAGCACTCCAAACTTCTTTTGCTTTATTGTTGCATGCATAAAACTGGCTGGGAAAACTGCTGAAGCAGTAACCCTGCTTGGTTTTAAAGGCAGCTGCAAATCAGCCCCACTCTCTGGTGCAGTACTGAGCTGGTTTTATGAGCCCTAATTAAACAGGATCTGCCCTGTGGTCTACCTTCCACCCAACCTATCTGAAGGATGCGATTTAACTGCTGGGGTTATGGTTCTGCATCCGTGGGCTTTGGTCCCCCTGGAAATGGAGTGCAATAGGATGGTGAATAGATTAAGGTGAACGGAAACAGCCTGTGCTAAACTGGACATCACACTGTGTGCTTCTGCAAGGGTCTTAGCTGCAAAATGCACTTTGGGGATTGAGTCAGCTGAATTGAAGGATACAGAAGGGTTGTCTGACGCTGGTTTGTGATGCTGAAAAATGGGATTGGGCATTCAATATGGGAAATATTCATTTAGGAGGAGCATCTCTAGGATGTGGCAGGGTTATTGAGGCTCCTGGGTACTGCTGCCTGTGACATATTAGAGCAAAGGGGAGCTTTGGAAGCTTCAGTCTGCCTTGAGCTGAGGTGCTCCCTAAGGATATGGGGGTTGTTTTCCCACGGAAAACTTCCCAAGGTTTACTTCTCCTGCTATTTCTTCATGGTTGCAGGATGGGCAGCTCAGCCCCGCTGCATCTCCTCTGCCCCAGGGGCAAGAAGGGGAAATACCAGCTACGAGAGAAGCATCCCCGTCACTTGCTGATTTATGTGAACCCTCGAGTCTTTCCAAGAAAGCAATTTCAATGGTATTTCTCTTGGCATTTGAAAGGGGGAAAAGTGTTTCCTTCGTATGTGCACTGCTCTTGTCCTTCACTTCCCTGAAATGATGCTGATTTCCCAGTCTGAACAAGTCAACTCTGCCTTACAACCCATAAACAGGAGGTCGGGAGGAGAAGCAGAGGGTACAGATGCATAGTGCATGTGGAGAAGGCAGCACGGGGAACCTCACCATGGTATTTGCATGGGCAGGAGCATCTTTAGGCAGCACGGGGAACCTCACCATGGTATTTGCATGGGCAGGAGCATCTTTAGTGATGTCCTTAAGGACATTGGGGTGTTTTCTGGCCCACAGGCTGGCAAAGAGGACCCTTCCAGGCAACTCTGTGTGCCCAACTTTGGCTCCCATAGATGTGCCATCCACAAGCAACAGTGAAATAGCAGCAGCATCAAGGCTGGGCTTAAATCTTTACCCAGTCTCCATTTTTCTTTCTTTAAACGCTTACAGAATAAATGGAATTTATAATCAGAAACCATAAAATCTCTGATTTATGGCTCGTCTTGATGACAATATTTAATAACTCGTGTATATTTTATTACATCTTTTTAATGCCCTGTTGTGGAATTTTACTTAGGCATTTCGCCCTCTATATCAACCTGTCGCAGCACAGATGGGCGGACTTTTTGCCTTGGGCTGATGATGGAACCAAACATGCTCTGGGCTTGGCTCTTCCCAGAGCTGCCATCACTCTGTCCAAGCGTGGGGCTGGATGTCCAGCCATGGTCCAGCTTCTTCCGAGTGCTGCTCCCCACATTGCAGATCCAATGCTTTTCCCTGCCCAGGCAGCTCTTTTCCAACATCCCCAGCCAAGTTTTGGTGCAGGCAGGGAGAGAAATTCAACTGTAGGGGCCTCTCTTCTCTCCTCAAGGACTTTCTGCTTGGAAATGTGGATCTATTTAGGTTACTGCTCAAGTGCATTCTCCTCTGGAGAGCACTCCCTGCCTTTCTGGGACCATTAGTGCAAATTAGCTGATGCATCTTATCAGCCCCCAGCCTGCTGCACCCAGGGTACCAATCCTCTTCTCAGCTGTCACATGGGGAGGAGAAGCTCATAAGCACTGTAGCTGTGTTCTGGCTTTGTTGAAAAGCAGCAGCTCCTTCCCTCCATCCATCCCTCCCTCCATCCATCCATCCCTCCTTCCCAGCTGGCTTTCATAACCGGCTGCTTCCCAGTCCTGTGCTGCTGCATACAGAGAGGGGAAAGGGGGATGGAGAGGGAATGAGCGGCAGATCGGAATGGATGTGACTTGAGAGTCAGTGGGATGCTGCTTTGGGTACCTGCATCCTGTTTAGTGCCAGCACAGAGACAGGTTGTGTCGCTTTCAATGTGGGCTAGAAGGGACTGCAGGGTTGGGGCCACATCGACCTGATTTTAGCCTGGTTGAGCCTGGCAAAGTGAGCCAGGAGTGGAAGGAAACATCCATATTCTTCCTGCTGAGCATCATCCAGTGGTTTGATTTTCTTGCTCCTTAAGAAGGCTGGTCCCCCAGCCAGAGCATGAAACCAGGGTGAGAGGATGGGGAAGGAGGAATGCTGTAAGCACTGCGGGTCCAGAGCTGGCAGGCACCCCTCGGAACATGTTCATCACGTCTGTGCAAGGCTGGCTCTGCTGACAGTTGCTGCCCATCCATCCGGCGCTCCCTTCGCATCAATGCTCTTGGCAGGAGCCGGGCGGGCAGAGCAGCCATGTGGAGAGGAGGAAGAGAAAGCAGCATAGCAGCAAGCTCATGATACGTGGCTGCTGCAGGGATCAGCTTTTGAGGGGGGGCAACAGCACAACAGCATCAGGTGTTTTTTGGGTGCTGCGCAGTGTAGCTGTGGGTGAGCATAGGGGTTGTTGCCTTGAATGCTGTCCTCCTGCTTTGTCTTAAGACAAGCCAGCTCCGGGTGAGGATAGTTTTTTCCTAGTCTCCAAAGAATTAATGGCTTGGGAGAAGCTGGATATCAACCAGATGATGCTGGCTGGACCAGACTCAATTATACTCACTGGTGCAACAGTGATGGATGTGGTCAGGCAGTGACCATCTATTAAGTGCGGAGTGATGCTACTGATGGGGATGTTGTTCCTTGCATAGAATAGGTGACCCTTGAGCAAGGAGCTCTGCAACCCCTTGGTGCTTACATGGAGAAGGCAGAAACACCAACTTCCCTATTTATATGTACATTTATGCAGCTGCCAGTCTTCTGGGCTTGGGTGCTGATGGTTCTTCTTGCAATGAAAACAAAACTTCAGCCTCCTTCACAATGTTTTGACAGTTTGGGGGTTTGTTGAGGGTTGATTTGTGGGGCTCCGACTGTTTTGCAAAGCACTAGACGAGATGCTTGTGCTGGGAAATCAGCCACCTTCAAAAGGGCTCCTGTTCCCTTGCAGAACACTGGCAGAGTTTTCACCTGCATGTTTTGGCTCCTCGGATACGAGGCAGGAATCGCCCTGGGAATTGTGTTCTCGTTGGTTATTCTGCTCTCTCGGCTCCTGCCTTCTCTCTGCTAGGAAAGAGAAAAAGGCAGAAATGAGAATAACTCCAGCCAGCTGCTGCTGAGAAAACATCCTCAATACTAAACATGAGCTGTGCTTGTGGGCTTGGTTGGTTCTGGTCTGAGCAAAGTCATTGATCCCAAACAGAAACCAGACCTTGAATGGCCCAGGTCTTAGACACAGGGGTTCGGAGGCGGTTTTGCCATCCCTGCTGCAAAAACATTGCACCAAGTTTCCCTTCCTGGCTGCACGCAGGGTTCTTTTAATTTATGGATATAAGACCATGAGCAAAAAGGACCTTAAAGCTGTGTCAGTCCCTGGGAGGAGCAGGATGATAGTTACTATTGAAGCTGGGGAGGTGGCTTCCTTGGGCATGCGCATCGCAAGCTCCAGTGCTAAATTATAGCCTAGCAAAGGAGAAGCCTCCTGAGGAGGTGGGAAGTGCTCACAGCCTATAAATACCTTCCAGGTGATGTTAGAAATGAAGAAAGGGAATTATCCCTTGTCTCCAAAGGCGATAGGACAAGGAGCAGTGGCCTGGAGCTAAGGAAGAAGAAGATTTCCAGCCTGGCCATTAAGAAAGTGCCCTGCAGTCGAGAGGAAGAGAGGAGATTCCCCAAGGAGGGACCTCAGGCGCCAGGCGGCAGGGCGGGAGACGGGATGTTAATGGGATGATGAAGGGAAGGATCTTTAGACAATGCAAGAGGTCAGCCTGTTGACCCACACTGGCTTTCTCCTGGCCCTACAGTCTATACAGTGCCATGATAAATTCCACTTACCCTACTTTACTGCAGGCACTTTATAGCTCGGCTTAATGGCTAGGAAATCTCTTCACTTCAGTGCTCCCCTTAAGGCGAGAGGACTGTCTGTGATCCTTGGGTTTAAGCAACAATTCACTGTCTGCCAAGGGATGATGCCTTTTTATTAGCTCCCTTCTCAGAGCCTGGGCTCTCGAGGTCCTGGCTCCTCTTTGCCATGGATTTTCCCCTTTCTGACCTCTGCTGCCTTGCAGATCTGCACAGCCTGTCTTTGGAGTCTGCATTCACCAAGGCCTGATTTGGAAACAGGGCTATGAAAGGAGAGATCAAATTGGGTGGCATGGGGCAGCCTGATGGTGTAGTGACCCCTTTTGATACCAACCCAGAGAGCAGGAATCTGCTGCTGAAGGTGCAGGGAATGATGCTGGCAGCAGATGTGTGCAGTGCTACCAGCCCTCCCGTTTTTACTGCAGGTCTCATAGGTGCCATCAGGGTTGATGTTTCCTTAATATTACTGACATAGGTAACTGCAGGAATCTGGGCTTTGGTTTAGCACCAGCTTTGAGATGCTAGGGTTGCAGAAAAACACAGGAATATGAGGGGAACCTGCAGGCCACTAAACCCAGCCCATCTTCCTTATGGCTGCTTTGATTCTAGATGTCAAAATGAAGGTGGGGGGGGATTCTAACGTAGAGCAGGAGAGGTACAGATGTGTTCGAGGGAGGTGTAAGGATGGAGGGATGATGCTGTGTTGCAGGGCTTGGGAGATGTGAAGGATGGGGAATGCCCCATCCCTGGCAGTGTTCAAGGCTGGGTTGGACACAGGGGCTTGGATCAATCTGCTCTAGTGGGAGGTGTCCCAGAGGGTAAGAACTGAATGATATTAAGGTCCTTTCCAACCCAAACCAGTCTGTGATTCTATGATTCTATGATCCCTGGGGGGCTCACAACCATGTTGGTGATAGGCAAGGAAGAGATGGCATCTGAGGCTGTGTCCCCACGCGGGTGGTTTGGGATGAGCAGCCTGTTCAGGAGCCATGCCCGAGGTTTGGGGTGAGAAGGTGCTGGCAGCATCCTTCCAGCTTGCCTTGAGGCTGCATCCCCCAAGGAACCTCCAGTTCCCTTGGATTGAGCAGTGCATAAAAGCCAAAAGAACACATGTCCCTTTCCAGAGGCTGTTCCAGTAAATAGTCAGCAGGCAACGGCAGGAACTGTCACCATCGGTGGCTCTTTGTTAATGTGATCTGAAGGGTCCCCTTCTGAATGCATTCCTGTGGATGCAAATCGCATCCCGCAAGCTCCTGGTGCTTGTGTCAGGTTGGAAGCAGGCGAGGGAGGCCGATGCATGAGAGGCTTTCGTGGTGTTCACATCCCCATCTTTTCACTTTGCCCCTATTTGCCCATTCCCAAATGCACGAGGGCATCCATAAGGATGCAGAAAGCCACCTTTGAAGCTCAGCATCTTCCATTGAAGCACTTTTCCTCTCAGAAGGAACCTTTATGACAAAACCATACAATTTCCTGGGGCAATTCCCATTTTTCCCCCAGAGAAACTGGTTTTCCATTGGGAAAACCTGAATCTAGGGAATGATGGTTGCCTGGAAGGAGCTCAGTGGTTTGTCTGTCCAACAGCTAAGCCAGGAGTTGTCCTTGCTGGCCTGTTAGGAGCAATGGGGAACTCTTGGTCCTCCCAAACCCACTTAGAAGGCAATTTGCCATGCTGTAAAGGGAGATTGTGGAAGCCAGATGATTATTCCAGGAGCTGGAAGTCCTTATAGTAGCTTAAAGTCTTACTTCCAAAGGGAAGGAAAAGGTGCATTCCATGGAAATACTGCTTTTGGGGGGATTTCTGCTGAGATGGGGGTGTTAGGGGAGATTTTGATGCTTTTTTCATTAATATATATATATATATTTAAGTTTCAGTGGATTTCCATTTGCTCTCAATGTGACGCTGTTTCTGCAGGCAGCCTCTGACTTCTTTATTCCCCACGGGAAATTTTCCAATATCAATTTAATTTTGACTCTCACAACTGCATGTATTCCATAGGGACTCTATTCTGTGGCCTCACCAAAGAAATGGAGTGTTTCCTCTTAGCTGTGAGTTCATTTCCCACTTTAAAAACATCATTCCTAATGAAAGACATCGTCAACTTCCAGCCCTCATGGCTTAGCTGAGCCCTTAATGGAGATGGGAAAGTCATTCCTGCAATAGCTCAGCCCTCATTTTCCATGGAAGGTGTGCTTGCATCTCGCAAAGGATAGCTTTCCCTGGGTGAAACTGCACCCGGAGGGACTAAAGCCATTCCACGTGGATGCAATTCCATGAGTTGCTCCCTGGGGATGTGGTCTCATCCCACAGGGAATTGCTTTCCTCTGTAATTGTGTTCTGCATGGCTTGCACAGAGGCAGCTGATAGAGAATTTAGGCTGGATAGACCTAAAACAAAGAAAAAGAGGGGGAAAAAAGCACCCAAAATGAACTAAAAAAAGCAGCAAAATCACAGTTTGTGATTGTATTTTCATGCCCACACATCTGCTCTGCATAAATCTTTGGGAATGCTGGTGGGAATAGTCTCTCTTTGCAGCGATGTACTGTGCACCAGAAAGGGTTTGGGTTATTGGGAGACTTGGCTGAATTCCACCATGGATACAATCCCTCACGTCCCATCCTATGCCTGCATCTTCCCATCTACCACCTCGTAGCAAGTGTAAATAGCACCAGGGAAATAGGATCAGGTGGAGATGTGGAGACACAGAAGTTACATGAGGTCTGTCTGCCTGCTTGTGTTAAGTAACCCATTAGTTCCTGCAGCACTGGAGGGTCCAAATGGGATCTGATGGAGCTCGGTGGAAGTTACCAGCTAAATACCTACCTGGCTCCATGGTCTGGATGTAGGGAAGCCCTGGAAAGGTACAGGTTGGGCTCAGTGGGCCAAAACCCCGTTGCCTCAAATCAGAAGCAGCTCAGATGGAAAAGACCTTTGAGATCATCCAGTCCAATCTTTACCCCAGCACTGCCAAGTCCACCACTAATGCATGTCTCTGAAGGCCTGATAAGGCAGAAAAGCCATGGCAACACCTGGAAAACTCTGGAAGCTCCTGGAAGGCTGGCTCTGGTTTGGGATCTTGGGGGCTGCTCCTTTTGAATGGGGTGCTCAAACCCATCCCCTGTTTGTGGTGGCCTCGTGGGCTAGCAGATCCTTCCATCAGACCAGCACAGCACTGGAATGGATGCCCCAAGGACCACAGCGTGACTGGGGAAGGGGTGAACTCATCCTTGCAGCCAGGCTTCGGTGGTTTCTCCTTCACCACCTCATTCAGCTCCTCAAAAGTAGATTGGCTTCTCATGAATGCTTATACTTCCTTCATAGATCCCAAGCAACCGGGTGCAGCTCTTCCCCCTTGCCTGCATCCCTGGAGCACAGAGGGTTAGCATCCCTGTGGGGTTAGGGATGTCTGTAGATGCCTGGAGCATTTCCATTCTTACCTCTTCTCTTGATGCCCTTGTCAAGGCGCGTCCATTCTTTTTCTTTGCAAGTCAAGTGTCTTTTGTTGTTGCCTTTTATCCCTCTGCATCTACCTTATGAGATTAGGCGTGAAATGAAAGGTTGTAGCATATATAATAGTAGGGCTGTAATTACCTTACAAATATAGTGTAATTACACCATGGTAAGGCTTTAGAATAACCTCATCACCACCCACTAGTCCCTGTAAGTGGAATTTCTCTACATTGCAGCTCTAAGGTTACCTCCATCTCCACGATTGTGCCTTTGGCTTCCTGGGCACCGGGGCTGCCTGGTTTTAGCATTCAGTGGTACCACTGATTTTGCACTTCAACTCTAATTAATTTCCCAGCCCTGGAGTTCTATGAGAGGAGTGGAAATTACAGGTGTGGGATGCTCAGCTACCGTGTAATCACACCATGACTGCAGCGTAATAGCACCCCTGATGCTGTGAGCATACAAACCACCTTCAAGTTTTGGTGGGACCTCCCCTGGCTCTCTTGGCATCGGTTTGGTTGGGCAGAGGGAGCTGAGCTGTTGTGCATCACTTCAGTGAGGTGCAAACCTCCTCTGCTTAAAGGCTGTGAAACAGCATCTTGTGTGATCCATCTCACTTGGGGCTTCAAGCCCATCAGCCCTGCATGGACATGACTTAGTGGCATCGCTCAGTCCGGCTTTATGGGCAACCTGAAGCTTATTGCTTGGACATCTCCATCCCTTCCACTCCATTAAAACGAGCAGAGCCATTTCCTTGCCTTTTGGAGCTTGTTGGGATACACAAGCACTGTAACATAATGGGGTTTTATTACTATTAAGCTCCCAGTGCCTCTTTCCCTGTCAGTATAATCGGGCTAATGAAATGTCCCCACCGCTCATAGGACTTGGGAGGACAATTTGGTCTGGTTGTATAGCATTTGGAAGAGGTGAACCGCTGGCTGTTGTTATTTATTATGGATCTGGTTTACTTAGTGCTGTGTTTATTGAGCCTGTCTCCCACTCGTAAATGCAGGATACAGTTCCCAGCGCTGCTCCTAGTGCCAGGGATCCTTCTTGGTACCACTGAGCTGCCAGCTGGACTTGCTGTGGACTCCAGCTCAGGACAGTGGGCCAGGTTCCTCCCTGGTGTAACATCACTGGATTTAATTAAGCTGCACCAGGGAGGAATTTGGCCTGTAGCTGTGTGTTGATGCCAGTCAGAAGGCACAGTGGGTGCCAGCAAGGGCTTTGACAGCCCAATTTCATTGTGGGACACAAGCTCCTGATGCTTTGGTGTGAGGCAGAAGCGTCCACTAATGGGGAGGGAAAGGGGAATCAAACAACATGCTCATTATACGACTTCAGGTTGGTATTCCATGTTTTATCTCCCAAGGGGAATGGCTTTAACCTGCCAGGGGGGAGACTGAGATGAGCTCTTAGGCAGAAGCTTTTCCCTGTGAGGGTGCTGAGGCGCTGGCACAGGGTGCCCAGAGAAGCTGTGGCTGCCCCATCCCTGGCAGTGTTCAAGGCCATCGCTCACAGCATCCCTTTGGCCACCACCCACCAATCCAGCACTGGTCCCCGCTGTTACCCACACCAGCAAGCGCTTCCCATCACTTCCCAATCATTGCCTGGAGGCAGCTGCTTCCTGGGGAGGTGATTCAGTTGCCTGCTTCGAAGCGGAGTGGAACTCTCTGTGCTGGCAGATCTGGGGCAAAGCTTTAAGAGTGTTTTCTCCCTGAAGTGAGGCACATCCAGGGCTTGCAGCCCTGGGCTTTCATCTGCCTCACCACAGGCAGTCGGGAGCCGCTCTCCTCTGAACTGGCTTTGCCATTTGAATATCACCTGGGGTGCTTTAGGGAGAGGCTCTTGCTCTTTAAATGCAGGGGCACTGGAAAATATATGTGCAATTTAGTCTAAATGCAACAAAGTGGTGGATTTTAGTGCATCTCCCCCCTTGGTCTGCTGAGAAGATCAGCGTGTGATGCGAGGAGGTGGCTGCTGCGATGGGATGAGGTTGTTGCAGGGATGGAATGAGACGGGTGCTGTGATGGGATGACATAGGTGCTGTGGCTGGCATGACATAGGTACTGTTGTTGGCATCACATAGGTACTGTGATTGGCATCGCATAGGTAATGAGGCTGGCATAACATAGGTGCCGTGATGGAATGAGATGGGTGCTGCGATGGGTTAACATAGGTGCTGCTGGGGGGTGTAACGAGCTGTGATGTGATGGCATAGGTTCTGGGATGGAATGAGATGGGTGCTGTGATGGGTTAACATAGGTGCTGGGGGGGGGTGTAACGAGGTGTGATGTGATGGCATAGGTGCTGGGATGGAAGGAGATGGGGGCTGTG
>WYDI02023007.1:11733-24657 GCA_009867235.2 Psittacus erithacus
TCCTTGAGCCATCCTGGCAGCAGCAGTGCCAAAGGGGGGGACAGGTTAAAGCTGAGCGGCAGAGCCATCGAGGCAGATTTTCACCACGATGGACAGTTGATGGGGAAAGAAGAAGGGGGAAAAAAGAGGAAGCAGTACTTTGGAGGTGCGGCAAAACACAGTGTCATCGATTGACATTCCCATGGGAGACTCCTCTGCCGCCTCCCTCAAAAATCCAAGGCACATTCCTCCTCTTTCCCCTGTTATGGTGTGGGCACTATTTGTTAAGAGCAGGCAAAGGAGAAGAGAAATCCACAGCGAAGAGCCGTGGAAGTGCTTCCAAAGCCGCCTGGCTGCAGGAATTTATGGCGGGCCACTCACAGAAGGGGAAGTTGGGAGATAAGACAAGTATTTTTACAGGAAAAGGAGTCGGGAGCGAAGCGAATAGGGGTGGGTTCGTGCTGAAGTGCTCACGTCTTGGAAGAAAAAGGAAAAGGCCAAGAAGAAGGCTTTTGGAGTCAGGTACTGGGTGTGTGAGCAGAGGGACTCAGGCTCCCTGCTGTACCCCCAAGATAGGAAAGGAAGGGTGTCACCATGGTCACCTCACTACAGCCATGGACCCCCCAGCAATGCCCATCCTGAGAACAGAGAGGGGGAAAGCCA
Organism: Psittacus erithacus; assembly: GCA_009867235.2. Classification (NCBI taxonomy): domain Eukaryota; kingdom Metazoa; phylum Chordata; class Aves; order Psittaciformes; family Psittacidae; genus Psittacus; species Psittacus erithacus. Next base: position 12,376 of record WYDI02023007.1, read on the forward strand.
TGGAAGGAGGTGCAGCATCTGGGCTCTGCCTCCATCCCTGTGGCACGGGGGAGTTGCCGGCTGTGGCCGGGAGAGCAAGGACATAAGGGAGGCTCTGGCTCCCATGGGATGTTCCCACTGGATAGTGCCGGAGCTGCGGGGGGAACCTCTGCAGAGTCAGCAGGGGAGGATGCTCACAGTGCTGTAGTTGGTTCTCCCCTATTCTTGCAGCACGAGGGTTTGGGTTTCCAAGGGACGTCAGCCCAGCACGGCCTCCCCAGCTCTTCTCATCCAGAGCCTTTTGGGGCACCCGCATTCCCAGAAAAGCAGGTTTATTCCAGACACGAGGTGGTATAACCTTGGAATGAGGCCAACCTCCCCTCTGTCATGTACATTCCCATCGAGCCCTGACTCCTCCTGAGCCTCCCAGGGATATCCCCAGCTTTTAAAGCAGAGTTTCCAGTGCTTCGATTTTACATCCTCTGTGTCAAAGTATTCACTGCCCCCATCAGGGCAAAGGAGGAGAAAAGGACCCCATCCTGAAGAGCCCACGCTCCCAAGAGAAGGTAAAACCAGGGATATCGGCAAAGCCTCCGTGGTACTTTTCCATGGCCCAGGAGGCAAATGGGGTCCTGCTCACACCACATCAGAAAGCAAAGGGATTAGCACAGGTCTGTCTGCAAACAGAGCCTGGGTGGGGGCATCCAGAGCTCCTCACCACTCCCCTTAGAATAAAAGACTGGGAAAACCGAGCTCTGTAGAAGCAATTATTCATTTGGAGCCACTTTCTCATAGGGAACCGCGGCACCGAGGCCTTTGGAGTGGGGATTGGCAGGATTTACCCTGCCAATTCAATCCCTTCCTCTGCAGAAAGGTGGCAAAAGGCTTCACAAACATCATCCCATCGGCTGGGAGCAGGGCAAAGCGCCCCCAAAGGCCAGATGTTGCCCTCAAACATGTGCAGATGTTCCCCTCCCCACACCCCAAGCTGGGTCTGGAGCAAGCAGTGGGCTCCCTTTATACCTAGATAATATTAATCCTTCTTCTAGACTGCAGCAGCTGGGAGCTCTGCCAGTGTCTATGGGATGCCTGTGCTGTGAGGGATGGTCACGTACAAGGCAAGGCAATGCAGATTGCTCAGCTCCCAGGCGGGTTTCCATGGGCAAACAGAGTTTTCCCCACATACCACTGTTCTAATGTGCATATCCACGCTGCCCCCCCCAGCAAGCAGCTGCCTGCATCCACTTTTCGCCCCAGAACAAGGCAGGGATGATTCAGGTCTTCAGCCATCTCAGTTCAAGAGTCAGCCACTCAGTCGAATTAAACGGAGGTGGAGATGGTCAAAGCTAAACCAAACCTTCGTAGCCCCAGGAGTGCATCCCAAAGGCACAGCGTGGTTCCCATCAGCACAGGCGATGCGGAACACTGGGGTTTTTCATGCCAACTAATAGGGAAAAGGAGAATTTTAGGGCAAAAATCCTGGAGCATCAGAGGCATCTCTGGGAGATCTGAGGCACCACAAGGCAACCTCATGCCTGGGCACCAGGCAGCAAGTGAAGCACCAAGACATCATCTAATCGAGGGTCTGGAATTCTCAGGCTTCAGAAGAGGGACCAAAATCTGAATCACGACACCAAAATCTGCTTCATTTCACCCCAGTTTTGTGCCCAGCAAGAGACGGGGCCACTTTTTGCTCTCCCAACCCCAACAACCCCGGGCATCATTATCAGATGACCAGTATGTCACCCCTCTGTGCTGAGAGGCGTTTTGCTGGGTGTTGATGGCGCATCAACCCTCCTCATCCTCTATTTGCACTGGTGGAAGGAGGAATTACTGCAGTATTCATCTACCACGCTGTCTTTCACCAGGAGATTCTGCATCTCCTCTGCAAAGCAGCCATGGGGCACAGCTCATGCTAAAACCAGCCCAGGGGGCAAAGCTTTAAAGCAAATAAACCAATGGGAATCTAGAAAGGAAGGTGCTGGGTTGAATTGAGCTGTGCTGGCTGGTGCAGACCTGCAGCTCTGAGCAGCTTTGGGGGGGTTTGGTTTATTCCAGGCAATAACAAACAGGCTTTTGGCATGTAAATCACAGCAGGTGAAAAGCAAACAGGGGGAAAGGAAAGCCTGGCTTTCCACCTCCCACCGTGTTACCCACGGGCAGTAAGAGAAGGAAAGGTGAGGATGCTGCACTGGGGATGTATATTGGAGACTGGGGGTAGGGGAGCTGCTCAATTCCAGGACCAAAAGCCTCATGGCCCAAAACTGGCACTATTTGGGGCTGGAATCACCTTCACCTCCTCCACAGCCGTTCACATCCAGGGCTTGGCCACTCAGATCTCCACAGCAGATTTACACCTGCAGAGCCCGGCGGAAAACACTTACCTGTTCTACAAAGGGACCCCTTGTCTTTTAGAAGGAATTAAATCTCATGGATAAATACAAGTGGATTTATTCCCTTTGTGAATGACTGCGGCAGAATAAGATAGCGACTCAAGGAGTGGCCGGAAAACCTTTCCCTCCATGGCCTGCATCTTGTCACCCAAGGTAAATACGCAGCTTAATGAAATTTCAAGAGGGAAAAGGTGAAATGTTTGCCTTTATGTTCATTACTCTTTAAAGCAGGACCAATATTTGAAGAGAAACAAAGATAATGATCATATGCGGTGAACAAACACAGCCTAGATCCTGGATTAATCCAATGACTTAAAAACCCAGTCGCTGGGCTTTGGTGGCACAAGAGGTGTACCCATGTCCCATGGGGCATGTAGGCCTTGCACCCACCTCTGGTCCTAATGTCTCTGTCAGAAGGAGCCCTCAGATGGCATCCTCACACACCGTCCCAGGGATGTGGCCACCAGCAGCAGCATCATCCACATGTCCCAGGGAGCATTTGGCCTTTGGCATCCCACTGTGTTCACAACTGATGCTCATGGTGCACCTTCCACCCTCCAGGAAAGCCTTCAGTTGCTATTTCTCCTTTCACCCATTGCAGAGCACATTTAATCCTTGTAGGCCCTTAGGAAAAATACTACTTGGGAAGTTTATAAATCATGGGCTGCACAGTAGCAGGGAATTCATTTGCTGGTACCAACCCAAGGCTTCAATATAGGAGCAAGTGCTGAGCGCAGCAAAGGGAACACCTGTAGATCTTCTCTACAGGAAATCCTGCAGGTTGAAGGAGTTGCTACGCTCTATCGGGTACATACAACGCATGTGGAAATACCCTCTAAAGATATTGACACAATAAGCTGTACTGGTTCCAACAAAGCCATTAGTGTCAATTAAAACATCGGATGCATTCCCAGAGCAGAGCACCAGCCAGCCTGAAGGGAGATGGGGATATCGGTGTCACGGCTCTTGGCAAATGCCACATGCTCAAGGGTGGCACCTCCAGCAGCTCATTCCTCCTCCTAAGGAGCCATCCTAAAGGCCTGAAGGTGATGGAGGAGCTGGGGTGTCACCCTTGGGGTTTGGTTGCTCTGCTGCTGCTCTTGGTACCCACATGTCCCATGGGATGTGCCCCATCCTGCATGGCTGCAGGAATTCCCTCTTTCAGCTCTACAGCCATCAACAAGCCAGGCAAATGCCAGAGGTTTAAAGCAGAAAGGAGGGAGCAGAGATAACCATCAACGTGATGGTTTGCAGAGGTTCCTTCAGCCTTTCTAGGAATCTCAGCCAGCCTCTCTCCATCCAAGGGAAACACCATCCCTTTCTCCCAGCCACAGCCTTTTCCTGCTGGGAAAACTGGGGTTCAGCCTATGCTTTCCTGATGAACAATCTCTCTTTACTTCCCTTAGTCAGCAGCCCCATTCTCCATTATTATTTGCAGCATAAGGCACAGCACAGAAGCAGCATTCCCTGAAGTCAGACAACTTCCAAGCAAACCCAAACCAGAGAAAACAGAGGAAAAGCTCCATTTACTCACCAGCAGTGGAAGGAGAGCAGCCTGAAGCCTTCGGGATGTTGAGGCTGATTGCATGTCTCCTTGTTGGGCAGGCAAGGAAGGCTTTTCCCGAGGGCATGGAGCCTCTTCCCACAGGATCTCAGCTTTCCTGGCTCTTTTCCCCTTTATTTCAGCAGATTTCAGACAGAATTTTGACAGCATTGAGTAACTCAGGGGTAAAAATCCCTTCACCCCCTTGGGCCTAAGAGAGGTTACAGGGATGGGGAGGAACGGGCGCTATCCGCAAGTTTAACCACGTAACTCGCATCCTCTGCAACCACACATCAGCCAAGCACAAAGCCCCCTCCTATGCAGACACTGTAAGGAGCATTTCCCACTTCCTGGGGAATTACTGGGAATACGATGCAGCTGAATGGCGATCGTGATAGAGAGAAAAGCAGGGTCCTCATCAGCCTTCATATAACCCCAGTATTCAGTGCTTACAAAGCATGCATGAAGTGTGTTACACACCTCACCCTTCAGGGCTACCACATCTTTACTACATGGAGGAAGGGGAGCTCAGTATTTACTCTGCAGTGCAAACAGGGATATAAACCTGTCAGCAGGGCTTTTGCTGGGCATAAATAGCACTTTATCTTCTGATCTTGTCTCCTTTGCTCATGGGGCAGGTGAGGCAGCAACGCTCCGTTGCACCTCCTTGAGTTTTCACTGGCATTTAAAAAGCAACCAGGAAAAGAGAAAGGGAAGAAGAGGTGAGAAAAGGAAAGTCCTTCCTTTGGGGTGAACTGAGGACAGCAGCATCGTGCTGCTGCTTCCTTTTGCAGCCTCCTCAGGTAGGGGTTTGTTGCTGAACCCTGTGATTATCACATTATTCCCACCAGGGCCTGTCCAGGAGGGGCTGGGGCACCCCAACAAAGGTTCATCAATAGGATTTTAGGCACATTTCTATTTGCCACACCAGGAAAGCACTGAAATCAGTGCTTCTGTATCACCAGAAGGTGCATTTCCCAGGGATGAGCATCTATTCCATACTAGCCTGGTAGGAAGCAAGTTCTGCTCCATTCCTTTGTCAAAACTACACAAGGCTGCTCCCAGAAGAATCCTTCAGACACAGCTCCAGAGTTTTAAAGCTGGAGATCCATTCCAAGCAGTTTCAGGCCCTTCTTTTTGAAGCAGAGATGCACTACAAGCTGAAATGTGAAGACAATCTGGTTTTCGTGCTGATTTGGAACAAGGACCATGTGGTTCTGCCAGGTTTATTGAAGGTGAAAAGGAGGGAAAAGACCTGGAGAAGCCCAGATCCTCCTGATAACGTTGGAAAGAATCCAATTTAAAACTAAGGAATGGGAGCCTTGGGATGGACCAAGATCAGACTTGGGCTCTGCCTTTGCAGCTGTGCCTGCAGAGCCCCAGGCCCCACAGCAGCAAAGAACAGGAGAGCTGTGGCTGACAGAGCTGGGCCGGCTCAGCCTGGAGAAGAGAAGGCTCCTGAAGGGGTTCTGTGGTTTCACACCCTGGGCACACCGGAGCACAGCAACCTGCATCAGGGCGAGCTGAAACCAAACTGCCTGCACAGAGCCCCGCCATGGCCAGAAACATCTCCTCCTTGGAGTTAAAAGTCACGTATTTCATTACTGAAATGCTCTGATGCAAACTCCCTTTTTCCCTTCAGAGCCCACCTTGGCCAAGCCCTGGGGGTCCCATTTGCCCTGGGCACAGCACAGAAGCTCTGATTTAACGCAGCGCTGCTCAGCACAGCTTTATTCCTCCCGCAGCACCGGTGCTGTGCAGAAACCAAACCCACGAGGGTGCCTTTTCCTTTTGATGGAAGGGGAAGGTAAAATCTGAAGCAGCTGAACGGCTGCTGGGGTTTTCCCTTCAACTTCTGCAGCAAACACGAGCGAAACCTCAGCAAACAAGGAGCTCCGCAGGCACTTTCTGCCACGGAGAGGCAGGGGAAGGCATTCCCATTTGGGAATTAGCTTCGCTGCTGAACAAACCATAGCTGTGGGTTTGCTTTGCCAATGTCAGGAGCCAATTCCTTGTGCCAGCGGGACTGCGTTTCAAAGCCCTTCAGAGGCTCCTAGAGGAGCACAAGCCCAGAACAGAGATTTCAGCTCTTGCTGGGCTGCACAAGTCCCACCCAGAGTCATTTTCTGCCTCCCATGCGCTGACAAAGGGCTTGATCTGACTCACAGCAAGGTGCTGAGCGCTCAGGCAGCACTAAAAGGCACCATTCCCCCAGGGATCAGGACACCTCCTGCTGCTCTCAACATGCAACAGCCGAGGAAAGCCACAAGCACGAGCCTCAAAGGCCAAAAAGAATGAGGATGTTTTATTTCCTTGAGCTCCAGTGGTACAACTGTAGCAGCATCTCACAAAGGGACTCCTGCACTGTTAAATATACATTGAAAAGAAACACATTAAATTCCAAGGCAGGCAAAAATATATATATATCTGTAAAATTAAGAACTGCAGACAAAGATCCTCATCTTCCCTCTTAAATAACATGTGCGTTTGTTGCAGACAAAGCAGCAGAACATGGTTCATATACCAGGCTAAAGTGAAACTTCACTTGCAAAGGCAAACCCAGAAGGAATGAGGAGGGGCTTTGGCGAAGGAGCTTTCACTGGGGATCCAGCATCACGTACAATAGGAAACATTCCAAACACAGAAGAGACCTCTGCAACTATCAGATGGGATGCTGCATCCCTCTCCAACGAGGATGCGCAGCCATGACCACCCTTCCCTGTCACTCCATGTCCACAGGCCCCATCCCTGGGCAAATCCAGCCTTCACATCCCAGCTACTCACAGGTTACTCCAAATAGGAGATGAGGCTCTCCTAGAATAGCCAACTATTAAAGCTAAGCAGCCAGAGCAAGAGGATGATGCATGGGGGATCGCTTGCCCAGGGCGACTTCTAGCTACTGAAGTCACACTGGAAGCTGCCACCTTCCACATGATGCTACAGTTTGTCCCTTAATGTTAAAGTGACCCAAAAATGTTCATCTAAAAGTGTTTCTGCACATCTCAAAAGGAAGTATTTGGTGCAGTTCTGGTTCCTGTTAGTGATAACTCCAGTTTCTCAACAGAAAAAGACATCCAAGGCTAAGAGACAGCTTGGAGACCTCCAGCCCCTGCATGCAGAGACAGCTGAGAGCTTTCTCCAGCTGCACCACCACCACCAGTGGCCCCAAGCTCACAATTTGTACACTTTTAAGACACAGGGTGCATTTGACACAGTGATTCATTCAGTCTAAGTGACAAAAAAAAGGCATCAAGAAGCTCATTTCACCATCAGCAATGGTACAAGGCTAATTTACACAAGGCACATGCAACACCACCCGGAGAGGTGCGCTTTGATTTACCTTCTCCAAGTAACACAGCAAGAGGTTTGGGTCTGTTTAGTGTCATCCTACCCAAGGTGCCTGGCTGATGGGGCACCTCCAGTGACATGTGCCAGCCTAAAAGCTGCCCATCGCATTGCAGCTCCTCCAAAGGCATCCTGCCCAGGGCTGACAGCAAGCTGAAGCCACATATCCACAAGCTGCACCATGCACAGCAGCAAGGAGATGGTGCCAGCTTGACACATCACTTCCAGGGAGGATGGAGATGTGCCAGCTGGTGTCCTGTCACTTAGGTTTACACATCCAAGCCCCTAAAATCCCTCATTGGCTCCTGATCACCCAAGTAACTGGGTAAAGGCTGCAGTTTGGGTTGGAAATCCCATTCCCAGTAGGAGCAGGCACAGCTTTGCTGGCCACTGCAAAGGTCAGCATCTCACAGCAGCAAACCCAGAGCACGAGGAACCTCTCTAAGTTGTCTTTTTGCTGTTTTCTCCCCTCCCCAACACAGATGAGCAGCAGCTTATTGTCAAACATGGGGCTGGGAGGTGCCTTCGGTTCTGTAGGGCAGAATTCCCCATGGATTTCCCTGCTTGCTGCTGGTTTGGTGCTGTCAGGACGTGACCCTTGTGACTCTGTAGCCAATCTGTAAACAGAAGCCCCGGGTCCCCCCTTAGGGAGCAGAGCAGCTCCATGCACCCCACTTCCAGCTATGGGGATGCGCACAGTCACTCCTGCAAGCGGGATCGGAGCCTTGGTGGGAAAGGATGAATAAGTTAAGGGAGGATGAGGCTGTGCAGCCACCACACACCATCAAAATGTACCTTAAAAAAAGTATCTGCAAAAGAAAAAAAAGGACTTTTCTGTTTAAAATCTACAATTTTTAAGTCTCCTTCTAAAATACAATGGAATTTTTTCCTGTTTTCCCCCACAAAGTGTTTTGGGATGTCCTTCCTTGGTGGTGTCCCTGTTCCTTCTCCTCCCCATCCCAACGAGTCTCAAGGGGGTACCAAGCACCTTGAGACCCCCACAAGAATCCAGGCCACCGTTTGGGGGTTCAATGCTGGCAAAGTAAAGCCAATCTGGCTATAAAAATAAATGCTTTTGTGTCTTCCTCACACAGGATGGAAGAATCGAGCCCTTTTTAAACAGCATCCAGCTGTAATAGTAGTTACAAACCCGACCCAAACGCCTCCATAGAAAAATAAAGGATAAACATTATCCATCTATTTTATATTTCTATAAAAAGTAAGCTCTGTGACAGGGTATTTTGCATCTTTGCTGTAAAAAAGCCACCACCGCAGCCTGGCCTGGCCGACCAAGCTTTGCGGTGAGGAGTAAACGACATCTTCACCTTATTCAGAGAGAAAAATATCAGTCTGCAATTTCACTTCTCCAAAATAAAGTTCTTAAATATATATATTATTATTATTATGAGTCTTTATAAATCTTTTCATGGAGCAAGGAGGGGAACACGTGGCTGAGGAGCACTTCAATCCCTGAGGAAGGGAGAAGTGGACATCAGCTGTGAATCCACCACGAACCTGGTACTTCCCTTAGCAGAGACCCAGAGCTGGCTGGCTTGCAGGTACACACACACACACACACAGAGGGGACACAGAGGCTTGCATTCACCCTGGCAGTCCTTCACTAGGATGCTCTCTTCTCCAGCTTGTGCTTTGTGAGAAAGTACTTGAAGAATTCGTACACGGACCAGGCAATGGCTGTGGAGGGCATCTGGTAAATGACGCGTGCTTGCACCCCCCTGAAATACCCCGAGACACCCCCCAGCTGATAGACAGTCTTGAAGGCATTCACCATGCCCGTGAGGTGCCCACTGATGTTCACAGAGCTCAAGGCCACGTTCTCCTGGGTGTTGAGCAGGGTCTTGCAGACATCCAGAGGAGTGGTGGCTGCGGCAGCCACGGCCCCTGCGATGGCCCCGGAGACGATGTGGGATCGAGGGTTGTACTCCCTGCGCGGGTTGATCTGCTCCTGCATGAACTCGTAGGTGATGAAATGAATGGCCTGGAAGGGCACGTTCATGGTGAGCTGCGTGGTGTAGCTGCGGTAGAAGGCACCAAACCCCTCCGTCTTCTGCACTGTCCTTATGCAGGCCAGGACGGACTTGTAGGGGGAGTTGAACATCTGCATCCGCTGCTTCACCACTGGTCCAGGCAATGGCCACAGGGTGGGCAGCACCAGGCGGGACAGGCACAGGGACATAAAGACTTATTAGCTAAAGCACATCTTTCCTGGTCATCCCAACATCCAGCCCTGCTCCAAGCCCCAACCATCCAGAGCCAACCTCCCCCGTCCAAGTCCAAACTGCTATGACATAAAGCAGGTATTTCTGTAGCAAAGAGCTCCTTGTCAACAGGCTTTCATCAAAAAGCTGCACAGAGCCTCTGCTTCCCCCCAGCCTGCCCAGTGCCTTCAATTCTAGTTAGAAAGGCATTAAGACAGACAGGTAACACCTTCAGACGCACCCGTAAGTGCTGAAACACTGACACACCAAGAGGACAGGGGCAGAAAGGTGATTGAATCACCTGTGAAGTTCAACAGACCCCAGTCCTGAAACAGAACAACTTCCACTGACTTAAGCAAAAGGCCAATTCATTTGACCAGGATGTGATTAAAAGGATTTCAAGCACTAGAGACATTTTTTCCTTCAGAAAAACCTGATCTTGGGCCAATTCAGAAGCCCTATACATTAACACTGAAGAGCTGGCAGCCCAGCTGATTGTCTTCATTTCAGCTGCATTTTACCATTAACCCTCTTCATGCTGGACTCTACCTACCCAGGAAGCACTAGCAGAGTAGTAACAGCATCGTGTTAGTAAAGACGACACCAGCTTTCCTAAGAAATCACAACATGCCATGCAGATGCTCTGCACCCCCTTGGCAAGCAAGGGAGAGCAGCCAGGCAGAATCTATCCCTATGCACTGACCTGCCTGAGCTCGTTAAAAGTTGGGCAGAGTCACTAAAGCAAAGGGCTTAAGGTGCTGAGATGGCACAGGGTGTCTTCCCAGGCTAACAGGGTGCAGCACTTCCCAACAGCACAGGGCATTACCTTCAGCAGGATTCATCACTGCATCGTGGAGTAGCGTGGCCACACTCCCGGCTATACCTGCAAGACACAAGAGCATCCTTTAAGAAGGATATTCAGAAGCCAGGGCTTGCCTGGGCACTGCCATCTGCAGAGGCAGCAGCCAACATCATCATGGAATGGTCTGGGTTGGAAGAGACCTTAAAGCTCATCCAGTTCCAGCCCTGCCACAGGCAAGGACACTTTCCACTAGAGCAGCTTGCTCCAAGCCCCTTTGTCCAACCTGGGTACCGCTGCCTGGGATGCTGCAGCCCAAGGAAGTGCCCAGCAACATAACTCACTCCCAGTGCAGAAAAACCCCATCCAAAGCAGCCTGAGAGGAACCAGGAGCCACTCCCAGGATCCCAACCATCACCTTTAGCTACTCCCTATAACAACTCCCAAGGTTTTGTCTGTGCAGGAAAGCACCAGGTTCACTCAGCCTGTGCTGGACTGAGGCATGAGCAATGTTTAGCACTGGCTCAGTGCATCCATAATTAGGCATTTTCATCCGTTTACTCAGTCTAGTTTTAAACACAAGTTGCCCAGATTCTGCCAACATCCAGCCAGCCACTAATGATTGAGCAGCTGGCTCAAGGATGGGCCTCCCGAGCCACACCTTCTCCTTTGATGTAGGCTTCCATCTCAAATTCTCTCTTGCCCAAATGACTTTCGGTCATTTCTCATTAAGGCAGTGCTTCACTCTTCCCGCTGGAACCAAAGGCCTGTAGCTACTTGAAAGGCAAACCCAGGAAGCACATTGCTAGCAAAAAGCAGCAAGCCAGAAAGCTGTTATATACCCTTAACTGAGGTGGCTGAGTCAAGTGGGAGCTGCCACGGCAGCTTCCCACCATCGCATCATGTCAAGGACCACCACAATAGTGGGCAGGTACCACACTTGCCTGCCTGACTGCCCCCTGCCTCCCCAGCACTTCCAAAGCAGACACCTGCAAGCCTGGAATGCCATTTCCATCTCACATCCTCCCATCCAGGTATTCACAGCAGCGTTCCGAATGCTGGCGGCCTGCAGCAGCCCTTCCCATAGCAAAGCACAGCGAGGGATGCCAGGCTAAGCACATCGAGCAAGCAAGGGACAGGCTGGTAACTGCAAGCTTATTATTGTGCATACCCCCACCCCCCCCCAAAAAAAAATACCATTGGCCAAATGGCTGTTTCCTCCATGCTGGAAAGTGTCACTTAGAGACCTTTTCATCTTTTCATAGCAGGCAAAGTACATGGCATGGGCAGGGCCAGCCCCCAGCATGGTGACATTAATCCCACGTAAAGGCCTCCAGAAACCCTCTGTCAGGACAATCTTCTTCAGCGCTTCATAAACGCTCCTGTACTGGGCTTTGGGGTCCGGCTGCAAGCTCTGCATCCTGGTCTGCAACAAAGCACACGAAGGGAGAGGCCTCAGTTAGCCCATCTTGAATGCAACAAGCACCAGCTGGAGAGCGAAAGAGCCACAAAACTCCCAGGATCAGGAGCAGGCTCCATCCTTCAGTCCCCAGTTGCACCCACGGCACTATTCAGAGCGGCAAGATGAAGTTCATGCTCCCATTGCAACACCACAACATTAGGAGGCTGCTCAGACAAGTGCGCAGGAGGGAAGTGTAACCTCTGCTCCTGTTTCTGCAGGGAAAACACAGGGAATTAAGCTCACGCAGTCCTTCAAAAGCCTGGGTGAAGAAATACAGTTAGGTCTGTAATTGCCTCTTGCTTACAACACTCCCAGCTCTCTGCCCCAGCTTGTTCCTCCTGCTGTTGCTCAGCTGCTTGTGACACTTGTGTGCAGCATTTGTCTGATCCATTGGGAAACAGCTTTCCTAGAAGGGCAAGCTGAGAAAACAGGGTACCCACAGTAACCCCCCCACAGAGACAGGTAAAGGGCAACGGAGCTGGTGCAGGGCCTGGAGCACAGTGTGATGGGGAACGGCTGAGGGACCTGGGGGGTTCAGATGG